>WBZZ01005847.1:20000-24494 GCA_019918135.1 Paulinella micropora | reverse complement strand
TTTGCCAAGCAACCATATTTTGCATAGCAGGTGCCAAAAAGCCGTAGCTGGGCAGGTGCTTTTGCGAAGCAGCTGTCTTGTCTGGACGTCCTGTGCCCGAATAATCGACATGGATAACAATGCCCCACAGCTGAAAAGGATTCTTGGTTACCGCCGGGACAGTGAGGGCAAGATTTTTTGGAAGGTTGAGGACGTGAACGGTGGTACTGACTGGCTGGCAGACGCAGACACAGGCAGCAGGCCGGAGTGGGGGAACCTAAAGAAGACAAACCTTGTGAGAGATAGTTGGCTGAGCTCAGAGTTGGTGATGTGCAACCTTTTGATGCAGGAGGCAACTTTTTGATGCAAGGGAGATGGGAAGAGCGCCGCCAGATGATGAAGTTGACGCGGCAGGGCCTGCGAAGAGGCAAGCCGGCAGAGAAGGATGCTGAGAGATAATTTGGATGAGCGAGAGGGCGAGGAAGTAGAAAAAGAGGAAGGAAATGGAGGGAAAGGAAAGAAAAGGAAAAAAGATGAAGATTCAGGTGAAGACTACAAGGCAGGAGAGGAAAAAGACGAGGAAACAGAAACTAACACAGAGGAAGAGGGGGGAAGCGAGGCGACAGAAGCGGTGAAGGAAGCTCAGGAGAAGAAGAAGAAGAGAAGAAGAAGAAGAAGAAGAAGAAGAAGAAGAAGAAGGGAAAGAGAGAGGAAGAGGGAAAGAAGCAGAAAAAGAAAAGAAAGAAACCACGAACAACAACAGCAGAGACAGACGAGAGAGAATTCTTCCTCTCCTCTTCCTCTTCCTCTTCTTCTTCTTCTTCTTCTTCTTCTTCTTCTTCTTCTTCTTCTACTACTACTACTACTGCTACTTCTTCTTCTTTTTCTTCTTCTTCTTCTTCTTCTTCTTCTTCTTCTTCCTCTTCTTCTTCCTCTTCTTCTTCCTCTTCCTCTTCTTCTTCCTCTTCTTCCTCTTCTTCTTCCTCTTCTGCTTCCTTTTCTTCTTCCTCTTTCAGCTGGGAGCAAAAAGCAAGTATCTAAGAAGAAGAAGAAGCATGTATATTCCGAAGAAGAAGAGCGCTTTGTAGCAGAGGTAGAAGAGAGGGAGAAAAAGAGCAAAGATCAAGAGGCAGCGGCGCTCGCTTTATTGCAACCGCAACAGCAACAGCAGCAACAACAACAACAATAACAACAAGAGCAACAGCAGCAGCAACAGCAACAGCAACCACAGCAACCACAGCAACCGCAACAATAACAACAACGACAACAACAACTACAGCAGCAGCAGCAGCAGCAACAGCAACAGCAACCGCAACAACCGCAACAACCGCAACGACAACAACAGCAACAGCAACAACAACAACAACAGCAACAGCAACAGCAACCACCACTCTCACTTACTTCTCGTGTTCTTGCTCCTGTTCCTCCTCCTCCCCCTTCTTCTTCTTCTTCTTCTTCTTCTTCTTCTTCTTCCTCCTCTTCCTCCTCCTCTTCTTCTTCTTCTTCCTCTCCCTCTTCCTCTTCCTCTTCCTTCTCCTCCTCTTCTTCTTCTTCTTCCTCTTCCTCCTCTTCTATTTCTTCTTCTTCTTCTTCTTCTTCTTCTTCCTCCTCCTCCTCCTCTTCTTCTTCTTCCTCCTCTTCCTCCTTCTCCTCTTCTTCTTCTTCTTCTTCTTCTTCTTCTTCTTCTCCTCCTCCTTCTTCTTCTTCTTCTTCTTCTTCTAAGTTGTTCTTCTTCTTCTTCTTCTTCTTCTTCTTCTTCTTCTTCTTCTTCTCAACAACAACTGAATGAAAAGAGGCAAGTGAATGAAGATGCATATTTCGGTGAGGGTTTCTTTCCTCCCACCCCCGGTCCCACTCCCACACAACGGTCTTTCCCAGACACACAAACACACACACACACACAGAACGATACACACGTAGGCACTCCTGGTGGCGCTCCTGGTGGCCCCCTGATGGCCGCCCCGGTCTCCCCCCTCCCCCCTCCCCTCAGAGACACACATATAAAAACATACAAACGTAGGTACTCCTGGTGACTCTGCCGCCGCCGCCGGCGGTCTCCCACTCCCCCCCCCCCCCCCCCACTTTCCCCAGGACACGTCGAATCCGAGACCAACTGAAACAGCGCAACGCTTTTCACAAAAAACTAGGGAAGGAGAAAGTATTACGTTGCTAGTATCTTTAATAGAAATACATTTGTTCTGAACATACTGCCTCAAAAATAATATTGGGGGGGGACACAAGTGTGGAAGGAGCTTCGAGGAGAGTAGATAAGGGTGCCACTACAAGACAGCCGTTCGATACATTTCTACAGAGAAACCACACTAATAGCAGTTATTGTGTTTTCTCTCTTCCTATCTCTAAGTTTTCTCTAAGTTCAAAACACCTAAAAATAAAGAATTTCATTAAAATCTCTCTTACTGCGAAAGTAGATGATAACCCGTGGGGGTGTCGTGAATTTTCGGTAAAACCTCAAATTCTTGCCACCCCACGGGTTGTTGTAGCAGTTACAGCGAAATATTAAGCCCACAGCAACACAATCAACACAAAACAACAAAAACAACCAAATAGCCTTCTACAGCACACTACAAGAAAACATATGACACATTTTATTATTTTATTTTAAAGAATTAAAAGTGTCATAATATAGAATGAGTGAGCAAACAATCAGAAAGATTACGAAAGGAGGTGTATGTGTTCAAAACAAAGGAGTAGTTATAAGATGGAGGGAAAATGGAGAACAAAAAAGAAAAGTATTTTACATAGGAAAAAAGAGAACAAAGGAAGAAGTAGAAAAGCGAGCAAGGGAGTTTTACGAAATGAAGTATTATCAAAATACGAAGAAGATAATAAAAATACCGATTACCAACAATTGACGAAACAAAAGAAGACAGAATGGAGAAAAGAAAAAATTAAAGAAAAATATACATGTGTCTGCGGAAAGTCGATAGGAATATACGGCAAATACACACACGAAAAAACGCAGTTTCATAGAGACTTTTTTGCGGAGAAAGAAGAGATTATGTTAGGCGGTCGTAAAGTAATTCGTATAGCATATAGAAACGATGACATAGAAAGATATTACGAAAATAAAAAACAAATAATTAATTTTATTTTAAACAAATATTATTTATATGTATATAAAATGACGACGACCAGAGTTGTGGGTGTTTCATTTGATGGGAGACAAGATAATATTTCTTATCTTAAAACCATAGGACGAGGTGAAAAAGTTTTTATTCAACACGAGCCAGAAAACAAATTTGATAAAAATGCGATAAAGGTTGAAACAGAAAGCGGAAAGCAACTCGGATATATCAGCAAGCACTTAACAGAAACTCTAAAGATTAAAGGAAGGAAACAAGTATATTATTTAATCTATGGAGGAGGGACAGGAAAACATTATGGAATTGAAATTACTATCCCTTGATACAAACAAACAATATTTAATATATATTAAAGATTATTTTTTATTATATATACACAAAGATGGGTAGAAAACCATTATACAAAACACCAGAAGAGAAGAAGGAAGCCTTACGGAGAAAGGCGAGAGAGTTTATAAAAAAAGATCCAGAAAGACATAGACAAAAGTCGATGGAATACTACAACCAAAACAAAGCATTGATAGCAGAACGGAGAAAGAAAAAAAGAGAAGAGGTAAAATCAGCATTACTCAAATTGAAACGGATGGAGGAGGCCTTGAAATGAATTATATATTAAAGATAACATATTATTATATATAAATATAACAGATAATTTATTATTATTTTTTATTATTTGTATATCCCCAATAATATAAAAAGTTATGCCACCACCTTTACCACCCAGACCAACGAAGGAAAATGTAGAACTAGCGAAGGCAAGGGCGAACTTAAGGGAAACTAAGACACAGGAAACGAAGAAGCGAGAAAGTTAAGCCTCTTGGTAAACCTTCGCAAACTCTTCCTTTGCCTTGGCGCCGTAATCCTGGATGTCCTGCTGCAGCGCATCGGAACGATTCGCCAGGTCGTCCAGAAAATCCTGCGTGTTGTGCCCAATGGCGCGGCTGGACGACAAAGCCTGCATCGACTCCCTGGCCGCCAGATCGACCTGTGCCGCGAGGCCCACGGTGGACGCCGAGAGCTGCGACACAGTCTCTCCCAGCCGGCGGTACAGGGGCATCAGCTCGCTCTGCTGCTGCAGGCGCAGCTGCACCGCGTTGTCCCTGACGGCCTCGAGCCTGGGGAGCTGGCCCTGCGTTATGCGGTCGGACAGGCACAGGACCTCCTTCGAGAAAGGTGGGCAGGCCACGGTCACGTTGAGCGCACCCGACAGGGCCGTGACGTCGACTGCGGTGGTTTGGTACTGTGGCAGGCCCTGCAACGGCCTGGCTAACACCAGTAGCCCCGCCACCCGTACGCGCAGCTCGCAGCCAGAACCGATGGATGCGGGTTCTACCGTAGTGTACGCGAAGCGCACCTCGCGTTGCTGCGTGCCGCCGATGGGCTGCTTGAATTCCAGTTGTTGCGGGCAGAA
>WBZZ01005847.1:10000-12500 GCA_019918135.1 Paulinella micropora | reverse complement strand
ATTCGATGAAACTCGTTTTTGGATTGCTGTTTTGCAAACTTTTGTGCAGAGATTTTATTGAGAACATGACATTTCGAGAAAATGTAACAGCATTCCCGCTCTTTTCCCAGCTCAGAATGAGCGGGAATGCTATTCTTTTTTTCTGTACACAACAATCTGTGGAAAAAACTTTGCACAAAAGTTTGTGAAAACCGACCGGCATGATTTTGCATTTCCTTCCTACGTACTCTCAACTCATGTCATCCCCTGCATGTTTCTGCTATAACGTGTTTGTTGAAGCTATAAATGTCATTTCCTAACATTGCACGACCCAGCTTAATCTATTTTTCACAAACCAGCAATTCGATGAAACTCGTTTTCGGACTGCTGTTTTGCAAACTTTTGTGCAGAGATTTTATTAAGAGCATGACATTACGAGAAGATGTAACAGCATTCCCGCTCTTTTCCCAGCTCAGAATGAGCGGGAATGCTATTCTTTTCTTCTGTACACAACAATCTATGGAAAAAACTCTGCACAAAAGTTTGTGAAAACCGACCGACATGATTTTGCATTTCCTTCCTAGTAGGTACTCTCAACTCATGTCATCCCTTGCATGTTTCTGCTGCAACGTGTTTGTTGAAGCTATAAATGTCATTTCCTAACATTGCACAGCGTCCTCCTCAACTTTCAGGGTGTCTGCGCACAAATACACACGCAATACAATACGACATCTCACACAATGTGCACGTGGGTACCGAAGTTCAGTTTCTTTGGCCTTCCCGAAGACCTAGGCTCGGGACCGCTGCCTGTTCTCTTGTGCTAAAGGTTGGGGACAAGAGTGGGGCAAACATGATGGAAGAAAGCATATCTGACCTTATTTGTTTCCAACAGTAGCAAAAGCTCCTTCTTCCTCCATACACCGAGTAGCGGCGGATGTGTCGGATTCCCGACCCAAGGAAGGAACGCGGGCTTGACGTCCTTCTCAAAGTTGAGAGGGACTTATCCAGCATGCAAGAATGCTTCAGGTTGAAGCCAAAGAAACCCATTAACTGATACTGAATCTCGTTGGCCACGCCATCACCGTCAGTATCGACGTTGCGTGCAGCAAAAATAAAACGCTTGGATCCTGCAAAAGCTCAGATACAGATATCATGTGTTGCATACGAAATAAATATTACCTCTGTTGATTTGCGCAGGGGTCTTCTTGCGCCAACCGGCAAGGAAGCTGATGAAGAGACTGTCATGAATAAAACAAATAATATAGAAAAAATATTTGTGAACACATCAAACGTTGGAGGAAAGGGACCCGGGAGCACAGGGGGAAACTTTTCCCTCCGATGTCTCCACTTGCGTGTCCCCCTTGAGCTCAAACCTGTTGTACTTGAGAAGCCGGACATCCAGCGCGAGCGCCCCCTCCCGGCTCTTATTGTCGTCCGTTGTGAACTTGAAAAGCAAGCTAATATTCAAAGAAGATGATGATGGTGATGATGAAGAATTAAAAGAAGAAGAAGTAAGAAGAAGTAAGAAGAAGAAAGAAGAAGGAGCAGGAAAAGTTAATAATAATAATGATAATATGATATAATAATATAATAATATAATAATAATCATATATAATATCATATTAATATAATAATAATAATAATAATAATAATAATAATAATAATAATAATAATAATAATAATAATAATAATAATAATAATAATATTAATAATAATAAGTGAGAAGAAGAAGAAGAAGAAGAAGAAGAAGAAGAAGAAGAAGAAGAAGAAGAAGAAGAAGAAGAAGAAGAAGAAGAAGAAGAAGAATAGTACCAGTCTTCCCAGTCCTTGCCCGAGATGAACTCGAAATAGCCCTTGGCCGCCCAAATGCGAACCTTGCCAGACTCTACTGGAGGTAAACCCTCCGCCTGCTCTTCCTCTTTCTTCTTCTCCTCCTCGTCCTCCTCCTCGTCCTCCTCCTCGTCCTCCTCTTCCTCTTTCTTCTTCTCCTCCTCCTTCTTCTTCTTCTCCTCCTCTTCCTTCTCTTTCTTCTTCTTCTCCTTCTCCCTCTTCTTCGCTTCCTCCTCCGTCTTCTTCGCTTCCTCCTCCCTCTTCTTCTCCTTCGCTTCCTCCTCCTTCTTCTTCTCCTCCTCCCTCTCCTTCTCCTTCGCTTCGTTCTCTTTCTTCTTCTTCTCCTCCTCCTCTTTCTTCTTCTTCTTCTTCTTCTTCTTCTTCTTCTTCTTCTTCTCTTCCTCCTTCTTCTTCGTCGCTTCCTCCTCCCTCTCCTTCTCCTCCCTCTCCTTCTTTTTCTTCTTCTTCGTTTCCTCATCCTTCTCCTTATCCTTATCCTTACTATTATCATTAACATTCTCCTTCTTCTTCTTCTTCTCCTCCTCCTTCTTCTTCGTCGCTTCCTCCTCCCTCTCCTTCTCCTCCTTCTTCTTCTTCTTCGCTTCCTCATCCTTCTCCTTATCCTTATCCTTACTATTATCCTTAACCTTCTCCTTCTTCTTTTTCTTCTCCTCCTCCTCCTCCTCCTTCT
>WBZZ01005847.1:0-7500 GCA_019918135.1 Paulinella micropora | reverse complement strand
CATCGACGTCAGTGCCAACAACCTAGAAATGAGAAATTTCTTAGACTAATAGTCATTAACAAGTTCATTTATTTATTACCTTTTTATTACTAGAGCTTGATGTTTCTGTGACAACTGTGATGGTGGAGCTCTCCCTGCGCAGAAAAGTCTTTCCACTATCCGAAATCGAAGACACGCTGTTAAGAAGCTTGATTTTCTCCTCGGTTGTAACAGATGATGACTTTGACAGCACTCGACCGGGTGTGCATCGGATGGTAGCGTAGCAATGTCTCGATCCAGATTAGGCGTGTAATGAAGTAAAATCTCTTGATCTTTAGCTATAGCCGTGCTAACAGTCACTATCGGAGTCCCCTTGCTGACCTGCAACAATATTCATGCAATAATCCAATTTATGCACGCGTGTATTATGCATTCATGAATGAATATAAGACAAAGTTATAATATGGCGTGAATGTATGTAACTACTAACCTATACTGCGTCATAATTTACCTTCACGTTTGGCCTGCAAATGTCCTCTTGTTTAGAACATCGACGACGATGTGTCAGATACTGATTCGAATTGCGGTCCTGAATCTATCGATCCTAGATGGCTTCCTCCTCTGGTCGACGTGGATAATGCGGAAGGATCAAGTATTACATACAACATAGACGAGTTGATGGAATCTCATGAGCTGCTTATAACATCATGAGATTGTCACCAGTTCCTGTAAGCCGACCACGCAAGAATCCTACACGTCCATACAGAATGCAAGGCCGCACCAAAGGGGTCGTAAGGTTGCAGAGACCGTACGCGCTTCAGAAACTGTTGGGGATGACCTTCGCCGACCTGAATAGGGAAGTAAAGTCTGTGTGCTGTCAAAAGTAGAAGTGTTACGCGTTCATTGACACCCGTGATGTTCTACATGCGCGAGCGAAGAATGCTTCATCCTCCTTCGGTGAGCTTTACACTTGGACAGCTTCCCAGCTTGAAACTTTTCAAACGAAAAATGGATCGTTTCAATATATGTACCAGACGGAGCCGGTCTGCAGAGCAGCTTGGCAGCGCATCAACGGCATCAGTAACGCAGTTTTGTCACGAGCACACAAGCTTCTGGCAAACAATATGAAGGTGTTTGCCAAAAAATCATCAGCGACTCCTGAGACGGAAGATTTGGTAGCAGTTTTGCTTTGTGAAGAATTCACAACGAGTTATTCGGAGATCTGCAGCGATGGTATATGGAGGATGCAACAAATGGCTCAGGACGCTGGAGTTCAGCAGTATGTCAAGGACATTTGGAAGGATATGTGTCTCCGGTTCAGTTGCTCTCAACGAGTTAATCCAGATGCTCCTCCGACAGACGACACTATCAACAAAGTTTGGCGCGCGGATTTTTCTAACGTCAAGTTTGTCAGAGGTACTAATAACTATTATAGTATGTATGCATTAATATCTCAGACCTTAGTCCTATTTCTAATACTATTAATCAATTTACATGTTTATGTTCCAGATGGAGACTTTTCAAAATGTGAGATCTGCACGGAGCTTACTGCTCAGCATGCTTAAGGTTTCAAGAGTGAAGCGGAAGCTCAGCGATGGCGCAGCCGTAACAATTATCATCATAAGATTCACAGGGCGTGCCGCGTTGCAAGCATGCAGCGCAAGAAGGGAGCGCCAGCAGACTTTGCTGCGACTGTCATATCCGCAGACATGAAGCCGCCTGTGAAAATCCCATCATGCCGTCGTGCCGCCAAAGACTTCAAAGGAAAAATGGTCTTTAGACTTTGCGTGGGTATTAATACCTGATACACGACCGATACACACTTCATTCTCACCTACCTCGAAGGTGCTGTAGAACACGGTGCGAACAGCAATATTACCATGCTTGCTGCACTTTTACATTGGGAGCTTTGGAATCCTCGCACTATGCCAGCTTGGAAATTATATCTTGAGTGGGGCGGCGCTGGGGATAACACCGCGTGGGCGATGCTGGGCTTTCTTGGTCTTAATGTCGTGGACAGGGGGATCCGTTTCCAAGTAGAGTCACATCGTAAGCCTTCTGGGCATGGGCATGACGGTGATGATCAGGAATTCCGAGTCATGGACATTGGATGAAAGAGTACCTTCCTAACAACCAACAACATAGCGCAAGCTTTATTGAAGCTCATTCTTGCATTCAAGAAGCAGCACAAGACGAGACACGTGCTGGTCGTTCTGGGATGTAATTACGATTGGATGACGCACTTCAGTCCATGTATAAACAAAAGCTTCAAGCATTACAACAAGCCTTTAGCCTACCGAATCACCAAGAAGGTCCCTGACGCTTTGCCAACTGTAGAAATCGCTACTTGGGGAGATGCACAGAATTTTCATGGTGTCCGAGATGATCCAAACGGAGAACCAATTCACTTGTTTGTCGGACGCCCCGGTAACACTACTTCATCAGAAATCCCCCTTCCCCCCCTTTCCCAAACCCACCCGATCACGAATCATCTTTATTGTGCTATGTATGACAGCGACTGACATGCCTCGGAAGCTTCCTGTCGGGTATTTTGTCAACCCTCGCTTAAAGAAAGATATTCGCTCTTTAGCTACGAAGTACCTAGGGCAGGACGAGCGAGCGCATGTGGAAGAAATGTTAGCCAAAGGAAACTTGACGAGGGTGGAAGTTGATGGCGAATATTTCGAAGGTGACCTGCCCGGCCGCCCTGCTCACATGTCCTGTCTTGATGCAAAAGGAAAGGAATGGAGAGTCGAATTTCGACTCATTGATGAGCTGCCAGTGAACTGGATGCAGTTACCTCCTGAACGTAAGGAAAAAATAGACGCCCTTACTCATTTAACACCTGATGAGCTCCTTTCTTTGCATCGCACGTATTTTGTCAACGATAGACGTCCTCCTGCTCACCCACGATGGCGTGGAGCAAGGCAGCTTACTAGCGAAGAAAAGAAGGAGCAGGACTTAGCTTTTGCAAATGCGTCTGAGCCTTGGCGAAAAGTTTTCACTTTGCTAACATCGTCACATCATAAGGATCAATTTGCATCGAGCCAGGTGGTAGTCAGCGAGTTAAAGTCCTGGCTTCGAATGCACGGTGTTTCATCGCAAGACTCCAACCGCAAACAGTTAAAGAAGGCGCAACTCATTGATCAAGCATGGAATCATTTCCAAGTCTGTGAATGTGGATTAGAGGAGGAAGTCGTGGGTGTTGCAGAACCAGCTTCGTCTGAGAACCCGTCCTCTAAGGATTCATCCTCCAGCTCATCATCTGATCATTCATCGTCCGACTCATCGTCTGAGCATCCATCTTCTGATTCAGAGGAAAAAGAAAATGGTATTATCAAATATGTTTCATCAAAATGCATTATATAACTTATATATTTACTGTAGATGAACATGATGGCTCAGAGTCTGACGGAAGTCCCATCATGCGAAGACGCCAAGCATGCCGTCAGCGCGGACGCCGCCGCGCACGTCGGGCTGCGGGTGGACGTGGACGCAAGCATGCGCGAAATTCAGCGGATTCTAAGCAAGCTCGGCAATCTCAACGCAGGGGCAGTGAGATGCAAGGAGCGAATCAGCCAGGCCTGAATCCGTGGACTTGCCCATGTTGTTCTTACAAAAACGAAGAAGGTGGCGACGTTTGTGAGTTATGCAATTGACCGGTTGCTAGTGATGTTAGTTTTGATGAGGATGACCCATTGATTTTGCCTCGTCATTGAAGCAACGGCAGCAATGTCTCGTCCAGACATCACGTATACGTAGTAATAGTATGTATACGAATGTACCCCCCCCCCCTCTTTCCGCCCTAGTATTGCTTACTAGTAGTTCTATATTTTGCGTTTATAATTACGTTTGCATGTATTTAAATAGATTTATTGATAGTTTTATTTGTGATAGCCACACCTGACATCTTATCCTCCCCCCCCCCCCTGTGTGTGTCACCCTAGCCTTTCCACCCCATCTGTAGCTAATTACACTATGTAAAATAAATATTTCTGAATATTATTAATAGAAATACTTAGGAATCAAGCAAAACAAATTAACGCAGCAGGTTGTGCATGGTGGATGTAACCTTCACATCACACAACCCCCCCCCCCCCTCCCCCCCAACGTGAATCCCCCTCCCACAGCGGGCGGCAGGAAATTTTTTAAGGTAAAAGCAGCTCATAATGTAGGAAAATACTAAAAACAAATAAAACAAAACAATGAAAGCAAGGTGTGCATGGTTATTGCTTGTTTCCAGCATGGTCTCGTCGTCGCCGGCATGAAAAAAAAGTAGAAAAATTATAGTGTCAGACCGGTTTCGTTTTAATATCTTTTTATTATATTCTGTAACTAAATACTGAATTCCCATTCATTTGCACAAGTTTTCTGAAAGTTCCTAAAAGTCTTGAAAAAATTTCGGAAAAGCTGATACCCCCTAGTTGGGCGAATTTTTAGTTATTTGTAGTAGGGTGAGTGTTTGTATGGTGACATGAGGTTGCCAAACACAACAAGCCTACTCTTGTATTTCTGCTGACCGGATGCTTCGTCTATCTTGACAGCATCAACAAATCCTGTGTGGATTGGTTTGATGTTGGCACGATAGGCGTTAGCACGAGGGACCCAACGAAAACAACCAGCTTTGAACAAACCCTCTATCTCTTTCTTTCGTGCTGCTACTACCTCTGGAAAAAGATGTATGTCTTTTTTGGGGATATGTAGTGCACGCGTGAAGAAGCAGAAATGTTTATCGTTTTCGTATGGTTTGATCGTGTCAGCAACAAGACTGTTACTAACCCCTAGATTGACAATGTCAGCTTCGTCATCAAAGTCATCACAAGGAAGCAAAGACTGATCAACGGCAAGACAAACAGAGTGTGTGCCGTGTTGTTGTGGTGTTTGCTTCCTCTCTCTGGATGATGAGATGATGTCTGAGGCAGATATGGAGCTGTTGATGTCATGAGGGGCAAGTGATGATGCGTGTACGTGCTGTGCTGTGCCTAGTCGGTGGTTTGCAGCAAGTCTGGAACCGGCTGGGCTCGCAGCGAATCGTAGGGAACGACGGGCTTGATTGCCAGCAGCACCACGTAAGCCGAGTTGAGAATGCGAGGCGGGGCGTTGAACACGAGCAGTGGTCTGAACTTCGACGGGAGCAAGGGGGCCGGGTTGTGGAGGGATAACTGGAGGTTGAGGAGGGTAGGGTTGGTCGAGCGAGAATTGAAAAGGTTCGTGGACGTTATCTTCGTCGCCGTCGGGGGTTGGGAGACGTGGTCCGTTTCCGGGGCAACCAGGTCGGGGTTGGGTTGGGGAATGGGTGGGCCATCAAACTGCCATGGACGTTGCAAAACGTTGGCATCATAGCCTCTTTGCCAGACGTCAAACTTCACGTTTCGAGCTTCTACAATTTTCCTGCACCTTGAAGCAAAATCCGGTATGTTCGGCAAAAAATGTTAAAGCTCGTGAGGACACCAGTGGCTTTGCAATGGGACGTTGTTGGGCTTTTTGGAAGCGAACGAAAGCAAGGCAACCAATAGGTCGGAGGATATCAAGTGAAAATTTGCGTTGTAGCGTAATGTCATACGAAGATTTGCCTTTGTACCGTCCGTTGGGTTTGGGGTGACCATTCGGATTGCGTTTCGGCTCGTTCTGCTTCTTCCCACAGACTGGCTGGGAACTTGGCATCTAGCATGATAGCTTGAGCACGTCGTGTGCGTGTTTGGAAATCACGCTCGGCACCGGAATGGGAACGTTGCTCACCAGGGGTGGTGTGTTTCATGATGATGCCGCGTTCGTTGCAGTACTCAACGAATGTAGATGCGATAAACTCCCCATCTAACCTGATCTGCTCATCTTCACGCCGGTCTGCCTCTCAAAGAAGGCAAACATTTTAGTCACCCATGGGACATAAAGTTGGGCCTCTCTTGAAGGGAAGTAGAGCTTAAATGAAAAGCGGGCTTTCACCTCCTTTATGAGAAGGATGTACCGGTTCCCTTGGAGGGAAAGTTGGGACTTGGACTTGAAATCCATGCAAAGGCCTCGAATACTTTGAACTGAGCGTCTAGGGCTTCATTGTCAACAAAGAAGGCAACTTTTTGGGGGATGACAAGTAGCACGAGTAGCATAGGTGGGCTAGTTTGCGACGCCAAAGGGGATCGCTTATTGTACGCCCTAGAGCGTTAGAGATTTGTTCCATTGGCCATTCCATGCCGTGGCCACTGAGCCTGTGTGCTTCTAGTGCTGTCATTGTTCCCTTTGTTGCTCTTGGGTTGAGCGAGAAATTGACAATAGCTTGTGACTGTTGTATGACAGATGGAAAGAAGCGACGGTTAGGATCAAGTGGGACATCAGCGCAAGTGTCCGAACGGTAAAGCATGTTAGGCATCATTCTTCCTCTGATCTTGATTGTTGATGGGTCTATGTCGATTGAATGATGCAAAACAAGTGCTTGATTGTTCTGAAATATGGTTGCATGTCCGTGCTTGTTGTCAAGAATGCCGGGGGATACCAGTGAGTACGGAGACTGGTCCACAACCAACGAGTCCGGAAGCAGGAAGCTTGAAGCTTCTCCTTGACCAGGTACGGTTTGCCAGTAGAACGTAGCCTTCTTCCTTACCTTTACCGTCTCGGGTGAGATTCCAGAAAGATGAGCGGTAGGACCGGTACAAACGTCAGAAATTGACGAATTGGGATTGACAATGGTACGGTTCGTGCCAGTGTCAAAAACGGTATAGACAGTTGGAGCCTGTGCATAAAGACATTGAAGGTCTTTAGCGATGGGTTCGCACTGTGCTTTGCTGTCCACTACTTGTTGGTTGGGGTCATAGCTGACTAAGGTGAACGGCTTAACCAATCGGAAGGGGTCCTGTCTTAGACGTTCGTTAAGTAGGGAAACCGGCTAGTCGTCGGAGCATACCACCTGTAGAGACAAACGGCGTTTTGCGGCTATGCGAAGAGATTGTTCACCGGTCGGTATAATCTCGTATCGGAGCAACCGCTGGTAAGCAAAAAGAGCGAATCGGTAGTTTACGCTACCTATGCCACAACTGGGAGCACATCTTTCGCAATTGGGTTGCAAAGATCGGCGTTGGCGGGGGTTCGTGCGTAGTAGCAGAAATGATAGTGGGCAGCATAATCGGCAACTTGGCATCGTTGATCGCAATACTTGACCCATGAACATCCACTACACGCTTTGAGTTTGTGCTTCTTATTCTCTTCCTTATCACAGTACTCACAAAAAATGGAGGACGGGGGGGGGATTTGTTGGTATACCAATGGGTAACACCCCGTTGTCCTGGTAAAGGACACAAGCGGTTACATAAGTTGTGAATCCCAGGTTGGTAACCGGCAGCTTGCCAACCGGAAGGCAGAATGTTGAAACGAAACCTAATCGACCAATAATCCATCTCTGCATACTTCGCATGATTGAATGCATGGTGTACATGTCCTGCGTAGTAGTTAGGTGCGTCCGGAAAGATGGGATGGGACTCGGATGATTCAAGCAATGACTCTGGAATTCTTAGGTCCGGAGGAATCATCTTC
>WBZZ01005846.1:272500-310000 GCA_019918135.1 Paulinella micropora | reverse complement strand
CCACTTATAGAAATTATCGCATTCTTTGTTTATTTTTTTTTCCAATTTCTTTTTTTTCAAGCGAGCAAGTCGGTCTTCCTCTACTTCATTATTTTCATTACTTAATCGTTGCAACATCTCATTTATAGCCTCAACCTTAATTAGGTCAGGCTGTTTCTTTTCAACGAGACGAGAAATTTCTTTATCTGCTTTAGAAATTCTTTCTTCGCAATTTATTTTATCCTTATTTAGTCTGTCCTTACCAGTTCTACGAATTTCAAATTCCTCTAACCAATCCGATTTAGTTTTGGTTCTGCTTGGAATTAAGTCCATTTTTTGCGACACTGCGACAAAAAAAGCGAAATTCTGTCGCAGAGGTTGCAACACGGCAACACTGCAACACCGCCGTGTTGCGGTGTCGCATGGTGGTTTTCACGGAAATAGAATTTCTAGAATATCTCAAATGTATTTGAGATTGGCGGTAATACTTCAAATACCATTTTTTCTATATCATGGGTAGGATTGCGGGAAGAGGAGACTAATGGGTTCGGCGTAGTCATTGAGTTATTAGGTTGCGGGTTCAAGTCTCGCATCTTACCCGCGATTCTTTTGTTTTTTTTTCGTCCATATCAAAACACTTCAAATACCATTTTTTTCAACAAATTAGCAGGCATGTGTAAGTATGTGTTATGGTTAGTAAGCATTCTGTTGAAAACTTGGTCGCCAGTTCAAGTCTGGTCGATGATATAACATAAAACTTACCGTGTCTTTTTTGCTTTTTTTTTGTGAATATAAGAGCAGTGGGAGTGAAAATACCTTCTCCTGTTGCTGTCCGACCTTATTTTTGACTTAGAAAAAAATAGACTTGTCTTATATACACTACGATGTGGAGCGAAGATGACAAGAAGTTTGTTAGGCAGTTAAGAGTTGCTACTACTGAAAGTAAAATTTATGAGGTCGTGTCCAACTTCTACGATAGCGAATTAAAACCAAGTATAGCCTTTCATAATGCTATTATATCTTTATTTAGCACGACTACTAGTGATGAAGAGGTGCTTGAGGCACTAAAGGTGATATATCCTAAATATGCTATCGTGTATCCAAACTTGAATAGTAGAAGGCAAAGACTTTCTGAGGTGAGAAAAAAAGCAATAGAGCCCAACCAAAGTGAAAAAGTATATGAAATGAGCAAACTTGATAAGTATTTTAATCTAAATGAAGACGAGCGGATTGATATCGTTGAGGGATATAAGAAAGATGTCAAAGCCAAAAATGAACAAAAAATACAGATTGATGTCCGTGATGTAATGGCTAAAATGAATGATATGATATTAAGTAATGACCCTTATCTTAAACTACTTGCTTTGATGATAGCAATTGGAGCAAGGCCTGTGGAAATATTTGATAAAAACACATATGAATTAATACCAGATAAACCGAGTTGGTTGCTAGTGAATAACCTAGCGAAAAAGAGAGAAGGACAAAAAAAGAATTGGACTGAGAGGCCTGTTGTCCTTTTCACTCCCCAGTTTGTAATAGAACAAGTAAATTCAATACGAAACCATTTCAAAAAGAAAAAAGCAGTTATTATTAACAGCGAAGGTGTGCTTGATAAACAAAAGAACAATGAACTAAACAAAAGGATTATCAAAATCTTCCCTTGGCTATCGGACTACACACAGAAAAGCAGTATGTTGCGAAAACTATATGCTAGTTTGTCGTATAGTAATTTTGCCAATCCGAAATTAGAGAATTTTAATACGTGGGTTTCAAATGTGTTGGGGCACGGCGATATGCTCACTTCATTTAGTTATAGTTGGGTTAATGTGGCCGACCCTGAAGAAATTAAGGCAGAAGGGATTAAAACAGAATTAGAGGAGTTAAGACGCAAAATAGATTTATATTTGAATTTAAATAACACTAATGAAATTGAAAGTAATCTAGATAACGGAGGCGAAAAATGCAAATATCAACCATTAGGTAAAAGTGCTAGTAGAGAGGATAAGTATAAATTGCTTGAGCAGATATGGGGCGATTACGAGGGGCAAATAACAAATACTAAACTAAGACAATTAAGCGGGATTGGAGCCGTTATTGTCAATACATTTATTAAAGAGAAGAGGGGCGAAGCGACGAAGAGCGACAGCGAAGAGAGTAAAGAGACGAAGAGTGAAGCAAAAAAAGCAGAGGAAACAAAAGCACCATTAAGAAGAAGTGCTAGAATTAAAAAGAAGGCTAATACTTAACCACAATCAATGGGGGCACTCTGTATTGCTTCCTGTATTTACTCTCCCACCTGAAACATGCAACGGAGCATATGGTGAACCATTCTATGTAATCCACACTATCAACATTTACGGCGATTATAGGCGGATGTGATTGAAATGTGGGTGCCAGTCCGCATATATCACAAGTCCCTTTGTTGATATTTTTTATGTTTTCTAAATAGACAAAGGTTTTAATGTGGCCAACGATATCCGCGGGCAATTCTTTAATAATAACTGACATGTTTTATATTACATATTATATAATAAAAATGAACCTTTTTGGTCAAAGCACGAGCACTCCATCGTCATCATCTACATCGTCATCATCTTCTTTATCAATAGATAATATCAAAGACGCATTACCAACAACGGCCTTCGGAGAGTTGCGAACGGCAACTCTATCGCCCGTATTACAAAATGTCTTCACTTATGGTATTAATACTCGTTTCTTTGACAAAACAGAAACAAACGGCGGGGTGGTATCAACTGCTAATTCAATGGCGGTTTTGACTACATCGGCCTCTGGTAATTCAACCGCACAGATTACGACTATTGAGCGGGCAAAATATAGAAGTGGCATGGGCTTGGTTGCTAGATTTTCCGCATTGTTTCCGTCATCTACCACCGCGACTACCTTTAATTGCGATATCGGCATAGGCACACCAGCAGACAATTTATGTTTTAGACAATCAAACTCGGGAATGTCTGTTGTCAGAACGGCGGGAAGTGTTGAAAATGTGGTTAGTCAGTATGCTTGGAATGTTGATAAATGAGATAATACGGGAAACTTCCCCGCGATTGATTTTACCAAATTGAATGTGTTTGAAATAGTCGTCCAATATCTGGGTGGCGGTCAA
Source organism: Paulinella micropora (assembly GCA_019918135.1). Lineage (NCBI taxonomy): Eukaryota > Cercozoa > Imbricatea > Euglyphida > Paulinellidae > Paulinella > Paulinella micropora. The sequence goes on along the minus strand of WBZZ01005846.1, from coordinate 306,897 downwards.
ATTACATTCAAAGTTGAAAACCCGCGCACTGGACGAATGGAAGTAATCCACGCGATACAATACGCGAACACTGCTACCACTCCATCATTGGATCAGGCGGCGTTTGCTGTTTATGCAAAAGCATATTCATCAAGCCTTCAATCCGTTGTAATGAAAACGGCGAGCATGTTTTTGGCAGTTGAAGGGAATATTGATCGGACTATTGCTATAACTAACTCGTATGATGCTGTCAAAACTATAGGAGCAACTGAGAATGCCATATTTACCATTAGAAACCGCGCCACATTCAACAGCAAAACAAACTATAACATAATATATTTTGAGAATTTATGTGTCAGCAATACAGATACTAAAACATGTATTGTGAGAATTATTCTTAATACCACATTAGGAGGCACACCATCATACAGCAATTACGATACAAACACATCATTAGCCGAAGTAGATACGGCGGGGACAACAAGAACGGGTGGAAGTGTGATATTTACATATGTGCTGTCTGCTGGTTTGTCCATATACATTGATTTGTCTCAATATAATATCAAGATAGGAACAAGCAAAACATTTACCATATCCGCACAATTAACGAGCGGTGGAACGGCGAGTATTTACGCTTCATTAAACTGGCTGGAAGACCAAATTTAAACAAAAAAAAATACACACTTTCAAAAATACAGGCTTTCAAACTTTTTTTCTATCTCTACTGCTAGATTGTTAATATTTGTTTTTTTTGTCATTTCCTCAACAATTGGTGCATGGTATTTCCTTAAATACCGATAAAACTGATCCATATTAGTCCCGCACGGGATTATATCTTTTTTTTGTTTCAAACGGCACTCGTTGATAGCCGTTATCAACTTAAACAATTTATCTATATTGTCCAAAAATATCATATATAATAAGGGAAATTATAGTCCAAATGTAAATAAACCGATAGGATTAAGCATGATAGACTTTGAGAAGAATACTAACTTCAAAATTGACAGGAACCTCCAAAACTTCACCGCCCGCATTTCTAATGACAATATCAATAGACCTTAAACTTTTTGTTGTATTAAATGGCACATAATCGGCGACATCATTAGAACTCTCAAAGTAGCACTGGACTCCATACGGCTTATCTAAATTACATTTACCGACGACAGAGAAATTACCATTTGCTTCAACTAAACCAGACTGATTTAAAGCACGGCTATGAACATAAACGGCCGTTTCACCGATTAGATTGACTATAGCTTGCATGGTGCTACTCGCCGCCGCCGAGATATCAGCAGTTAGTCCTATCTTATCGCTAATCGTGCTATTATCATAATCAAAAGCATACGTATCACCAGTGAAAGCAAAATTCAATTTATTAACGGAGTTCAAAGTTATAACTACGGAGTTAGGGGTAATTGCTGAATTAATCGCAGTTTGAAAAGCGGTAATAAATGTATCAATGGTGTATTGATTTGCTGTTACGATTGCCGTTTTTGTAGCCGATCCAGTTGTTTTAATCAATGTGAGAGTGTTGGCATAACTCGGTATGTTTGGGAAAACATTTGGGATAGAGATACTTTTAACGACATAAGCACTGATTATATCAATATTACGACCAGTTGCTGGTAAATCAACGACGAAACGGCCATTGTGAGTAGAAGCGGATTTGGATTCTGTTTTATCGCTTGAGGAGACACGAAGGAGGAAATTTTTTTTTGTTCGCTTTTCGTCTTCAAGATTGGAGATAGTAAAAGACATTGCTATATTATAAATGATATATTTTAATTTTTAATTTTTTTTTATTGTCTGACCACACAGCGAGACGGATAGATAGCCGCGACTTTAACATATTTCAACCAAGCAGTAATGGTGCGATTTTCATCATAAGTGGATGCATAACGAAGAGTGACTTCCGCAGTTCGTGAGTTATTAACCGCAATACCAGATGCTCCAATATGTGGCGACTGATTGAGTGTCTGGATAATGGTAGCAAATCCTGAGTTAGATGTAAGTCCTGTTTTATCTGAAGTAGAATACCACCCGCGGAAGTTTTCAAGAGAAACAGACGAAGACATGTAAGCATCACGAATACCCATAGTCGCTTGGAGATTATTAATATACAATTCGGCACATCCTCGTCGAACGGAGGCAAGATCATCTGTGCTTCCTCCAAGTTCCATCTTTTGTTGCGGGGCATACCAGTCACCAATACGGCATTGATATTGTCTGTAAGGCATTTGAGCAGTTCCCAAGTTGTCAATATTAGCATTTTCGGTGAGCACATTCTGAGTTACGATATACAAGCACTGAGCACGAGCAACGGCTTTATTCACTTGGAGATTAAAATCATCGGAGACCCCTGGATTTGCCTTTTGATTGTAATATGTTTCATAAGTGTATGGGAGCCCATCCTTGCTCCCCATCTGCTCCATAACATTTCTCTGGACGGAGGGAGCAAGAGAGAATGTCTCTAACATTACAACTGGGTTGTTAATGGTGTATTTCAAACTAGTAGTAGTAAATACACTAGGAACCTTACCATCACTACTTCCAATAATAGTCAATGCTTCATTTACTGGTGCAAATGTCAAACGAAGTCTCATACCACTAATCAAAGAAGGAGGAATGAGAGTTTCTTCATTAAACACTCCCGAGAAGTAATGAAGAGGAATACAAACCCTCAAATAATTACCAGTCGCAACACTACCAGCAGTGGGGACATTAAGTGCAAAATCAGTAACCGAAGTGTCGGTAACATTAGCATTAACACTGACTGGTTCTCGTTGTCCCGCCATCTGTGCCTGTCGGCGGTAATCAAAAGGATAATGCCAAGGGAGAATATTTCGCACCATCTTGTTCAAATCTTCAATTCGTTCAAGTTCGCTACCATCCTTGCTTTCTAGCAAAAATCTTTCAAAAATAGCGGTAGCGGGAGTGTTTTGGAAACCAAGAGCACAAGCAACACATCTTTCCCATCAGTGGCCACCAATCCTTCGGCCATAATGTCAAATGACAAATAGCAATTCTTTCCATAAACAAAATCAGTGCTCGCCTGTAATGTAAAAATCATTTCAGTTCCAGAATCACTGGCATACTTTTGCTGATCGGCGAAGTTCTTCTTAAAGATACTTCCCTGTTCAGAGAGAGCCAGACTTGCTGGAAACTCATATCTGAGGTTGTTGAGGGTCATCAACTCCTCAGTAACTTCAATCTCCTTTTTCTCCATTTTTGTGTGTGGGTGTGAGGTGATAAATTCACAATGCTACTATACTAAAAAAATAATAATAGAAATTAAAAATAATTATTTATTCACCTGAAACGGATTGTTTAATTAAATTAACTGATTTTTGTATGTTGTCAAGTCTCGCATCTTGTGGTGAAGTCAATTGAAACTCACTTGCCTCAGCATTCTCAACTGCTTTCTTTAAATAAGCCAAACTGCTAACAGCAGTGTCCAAATCAACAACATCCGCATTTTCTTTTTTATCAGAAATGTCTGTTAATGTGTTTTGAAGAGTGCTCTTCTCATACGGGACAAGGTCGCCAAACTCGGTCAATGGTTGATTAACTAACGGGGCACCATTGCTACTCCACAATTCAAACTGGTTTAGTTGAAACCCATCACTTTTTGGTCGGTTTGCTTCGTTAAGTTTGTTGATAAAGCCAATCGGCAAACGATGTAAAGCACTTGAGTTTTTAATCATTATAAAAATGCGAATATATAAATATCCACATAAAATATATTTTATCAATTACCATTAATTATTTTTTTCACAATCTGTAAATTCTGGTGTGTAATTCTTTCCTCTTTCATTTTCTTTAAATCCGCTATGGCTTGATTTACATCAATGTTATTAGTTTCAGTAACCTCCTTAGGTGGTGGCGGAGTTTCCTTAGAAGCATCCTCCATTGCTTCTATCTTACTTGCGGGTGTTGTGGTAGTGTGTTTCGGCACAGCAATAGGAGTGGGATTGAAAGATTTGGGTAAAGATTGTTCAATCTTAAGTGCTGGAGACATCTCAATAGGTTTGGCATTTGGTTTAGGCAATGAAGTTTTTGCCGTTTCTATGTCTGGTATTTTTCTTTTTAATGCTTCATCTGGCATTTGGTCTAGTTGCTGTTCATTGGTCTTACTTCCTGATTTGCTTACCTTTGGTTTTAATTGACACTTAATCTTGCCACTCTTAATATCCGCTTCTATCGTCTTTACTGCTAAGTATTCGGGCGATCCCTTACGAATTGTTACGAATTTTCCTTGTGCATTTTGTTTATGCCAAAGTGCGATTGCCTGATGATAGCAAGTCTTGTATAATTTAGGTGTTTCCGTCATGACATATATTATGGAGAAAAAAAAACCATTTAATTTAATTAGTTTATAAATTAGTTTGTGATTGAATTCAATCACAAATTGGTCATATCTCTATCCTTATTTAATCGTAATATAGTAGAGAAATTCTTTCTAAACTGGGTTGTTCTATCACTGGCAGTGTTGTTAATTGCTAGAAACGAATAAGGTTCTGCCGTAGCATACTTAACCATATTGTAAAATTCTTTTTTGGTGAGAAAAGGACTTTCATATTCATCTGCCAGTCTGTCAAGTTCGCTTCGCCTTACTCCATTAAAAATAATCATCCAATGGCAATTAATTCTTATTCTTCGCGGGAGTTGTGTATAACTCTGAGTTGCTACCCAGACTGACACCTTAGCATGTGTTGAAGCGAAAAACAACTCAGTAAGCACTTCTGATTTGAGAAAGGTTTTACTCTGTGCTATGTCATCCAATAACAATAATATCTTTGGTGCCTTCTTAAACCCTTTAGTTTTAATCAGTTCTTTTTGTTTAGTTAATATTTCGCGCATTAGTTCTGGGCGGTCTTCTTTGATTATGTCTTCTTTTTTTAACTTGAGAGTGTCCTCCAAAATCGGGCATGGACTTAAGCAAAAGACTACTATTCTATCATAAAATCCTTTCAACATGTTCTTTTTGGCGAGTAGATTACAAATCATAACTGATTTACCCCCGCCAGTGCTGGCACATATAACCATAGTCCCATTGCTGGCAATATTCCTTCTTTTTGAATAGGGAGCAATTCAACACTATCTCTTTGTGTTTTAATTGGTTGTATTTCTAAGTCATTGTGAAATTTGGGCGGTTTTTTGCTATCTAACTCTGTTATTACTGGCCTGTCAATAGTGAATTCCTCGTGTGCTTTTTCTATATTGGTTTTCTCCAAACTCTGCTTCAAAAGTGTTTTTCGTGGCAACTTGTTTGCTATTAATCCTCTACGTATAGACCTCGGCATCTAATCTTATATTATAAGATATACTATACTATGGGTTTTGAAAATAGTTTGGATTGTATCTATAATTATCATATTCGGCACCAAAGGGTTGGGGTGGTGAAGCATAATTATAGAAATAAGGAGAGTAAGGACTACCAAAAGCATAATTACTTGGAGGATTGACGAGCGGTTTAAAATCCTTTCTTTCTGGACGAGTTTGGACTTGTCGCGGGATTTCAGCAGGGAAGTTTTTGGTCAGTTTTCGTTTCATTTTTGGAAATGCTCTTTTGTCTTTCATTCTGGTCTGGATAACTGCTCTATTGTATCTATTCAACATAAAGTGATTGTTTGTGTTGCCATAACGGGTGTTATCTAACAATTCAAAATCATTCTTGGTGTCTAGCATGCGATCTCGTCTTAGTTCGTTGCCTTTAATAAGTGGGTTTGTTTGTGAAGTGCCGATACCTCCATTTTGGTCGCTTGGCATTAGAAAACGAATAAGTGCTAACATATCTTCTCTTTCATCGGCGGGAGTTTTACCCATGAGTTTATCAACCAATTTATCAATGCTTCTCATACTATCAACCATGGCTTGATTTGGTGTTGTTGCTGGGTCTGGGTCATCTGAAACTTTGTATTCTTTCATCATTTCTTTGAGTTTTTCATCTTTAACTTTCTCCTCCCAGAATGGGAGCCCCTGTTTTGTTCCACTTTTATAAACATCTCCTTCATACTCTGGTTGTGGATTTGGTGGTGCTGGTGCTGGTGTTTGCGGTGCTGGTGGCATAGTTTGTGGTGGTGATGTTTGCGGTGGCATGGTTTGTGGTGCGTGGCATGGTTTGTGTTTGTGGTGCGGGGTTGTTGCGGTGGTTTAGTTTTTTCAACTTGACTATCCTCAATTCTAAATCCTCCAATTGCTTCATTTGGTCTGGTGTCAATTTACCCCTCACTTCTTGATAAATTCTCTTATCCAAAATATCATCCGCATCTGCTACGTCTGATATACTAGCACCTTGATTTAGTGCTTGTTTAATGGCCTCTTCCCATCCAACTTTTGGATCGTCATAATTAGAAAGTTTAATTTTCTTTCCAGTTTTCTCTCTCAACGATTTAACAAATCCCTTTAAGTGCCTCGTTTGGGCACCTTTATCATCAAGTATAGCAAGTTATTGCCCAGTCCAATATTCTGCTACTACCATATTGTCTGAGTATGCGATCGGGACTTCAACACTAAGATTTATATCTTTTTCTATACTTGGTGGAATATCTTTTGTATTTATTTTTTCTATAAAATTATTAATTGTAGTTTCATTTGCTGGTGCGATAAGAGAATATCCTTTCACACCATCGGCTTTTTCTTGTGATTTCACCATTTTGTTAAAACCATCAACGAGTTCCGCATATTGTTTGCTGAATGTAGCAGGATTTACCGCTTTATTTACTTTAAATGTGCATCCTTATCAAAACTGCCCACATTTTTCATGATACCAATCATAGACATTAATGTTTTATCTACATCGCCTATAAATCCATTATACTTCGCATCTGGAGGAGTGGTTTTGATAGTTTTCCAAAACTTCATCGCATCCCAAAAAGATACTCCGCCACGTGCCCTTCCCTGTGCTTCTAAGGCCATTCTAGATATATCCGCTTTTGAAAACCTTGAGTTGTAATTGTCAAAAATACTCTTGGCAACTTCGGCCGTAGCCAATCCATTACTCGTTAGATAATCACTCATATTGGTAATTCTTTCAAAGTATCGTTTATCGGCAAAGTCTTGGACATTTTTATCACCAGTAGCATACAATAAATCATGTTCAAAAGCAACTAAATCCAAAGCATCTGCTGGTAGAATGTAAGGAAACTTACCGCGAGTTCTATCTTCTAATTGAAGACGGCTTTCCACTCGTGTGCCCCCACCATTATAATTACTTCCTTCGGTATGAATTCGTTCTTCTTCCAACTTAATGAGAGCATCTGGTTGAGCAGACCATGTATTATATCACTATGCTTGAAATTCCCAAAGAGCAACCTTGCCTAGTCTCTACGCTGTTTTAAAATAGTCCCACGCACTTAAAGACGCTATTCCAGTGGCTAATCTGTACGCATATTCTCTTAATACATAATCCCCTATTCTCTGCTGTCCGCCTGCGATCAGGCGGGGGTTAGCCGGAGGTAAGCCCTGTGGCGCTTCATTTCTTGCTAGTGTTAGCAAATGTGCATTGAGAGCATCTGCTCTTCTTCTTCCAAGTAATCCAACATTCATCGCACGTAGTTGTGGATTGTTAGCAATTAATCTCAATATCTGTCCCCACGCTAGTCTTCTCACACCATATCGCCCAACACCTGTAGCAAGGTTAAGTAATCTATTAAGTCTGGGGCTCATAATTATCTCTTGAATACTTCTAATAATAGCATTAACAAATCTTTCTACACTTCGGGGGTCATCACCTATTCGTGGCACAAGCATCTTGTGTTCATCGCCTATCTGTGCTTCTATTGAAGCATCATCTGGGTGTTTTCTCTCCCACTCTTCTCGGTTTTCTTTCCATTCTTTGTAATCTTGCTCCGCTTGCTTTCTATCCTCTCTTCGTATTGGACGAGTTTTGTCTTTGTTGCCTTTGTTTTTCATATATGTTAAGCCCTTATCAGTTAATTGTTTTAGTTCTTCTTCTCTGTATCCTTGTTTCACCAATTGCGCTATATCTCGCTTCATTTGCTGGATATTGTCTTCTATGTGTGCTATATCATATTTATCGGTAGCCATTGCTAATTTTCGCATTTCAATCATTTGTTCGTTCATGGGGGCAGTTCCGTGTTTTCTTTCAAATTCTTTCATATCAATGCCGTCATCTTGAAGGTGTGCTTTCAGTTCGTCGTAATTCATATTTGCATAAATTGCTTGTTTATTGTCCAAGGCACTAATCCTGTCTTTTAAATCTTCCATAGTATTCCCCTCTTTGTTGAAGCATCCAATAATCTATCCGTTCTAAGCATCTCATAGGCCTGATTACGGATACCTTCACGAATTCCTTCAGCCCATGCAGTGTCGTCTCCTTCATTCAACAAAAACTTATGTTCCCGTTTAATTTTGCCATAGTATGCGAAAAATGGTTTTTCGTGTGGCATTTTTTATATCCGCTATTATATATCATGGAAAATAAAAAAGAAAAAAGCAAGGACGAGCAACAACTTGAAGAGTTGGAAAGGCTAGGGAAGGAAATTGACCAAATCCGCATCACTCAGAACTTGGTGAATAAAAACCCTGCCGTTTTTAGAAAACCTGAAAATATCCTTTACCGCCTGCCACTGACGGATAAGCAACGGGAGACGATTTACAATAATATAATTAAAGAGAAAGATAATATATAATGGGGCTACGAGAGAAAGCCTTGTCATTGGGTGCGACAGACTTCGGCGAGAGTAAAGTGAAAGGAAAAAAGTATTATGTCGTCTATAACGGCCGTCGCATCAACTTTGGTGCATCTGGTTATTCAGATTATACCAAACATCAAGACGAAGACAGACGGGAAAGTTATCGTGCCAGACATCAAGCAATTAAAACAAAGGATGGAAAGCCCGCATATTTAAACAAAAACCAACCCGCATATTGGGCATATCACTTACTTTGCTAAATTATGAATATTATAATATATGTTGTTAATATTGCTCTTCGTGTGCTCGGTTATGTCGCGGACTGCCTGCGACTTTTACTCACGGATAAGTGAAAAAAAGAATATAAGTTGTGTTTATTGTATTCAAAAAGGAATAGATACAGGGTTTAAGTGTGTTTTCATAAATAACGAAAATAATATGTGTCGTAGTTTTGATGAGGCACTACCTTTAATGTGTGCTGGCGATAGTTCTTGGTATAAGATACACTTGTATGAGTGCTCACTTCTTTGAAGCATTCGGGCTAGGAAGCACTATACCCACCAAAAGTGTGAGTATTCCGACATAGACATTCGCAGTTTCGCAGGGGAGGTTTTTTTTCGCTTAATTTCACTAAACATAAGACTATAATTCCAATGATTATAGTCATTTGAAAGAGATATTTAATCAATCTGCTATCAGTCTTCTTATTAGTCATACAACAATTCCATTCATTTTCTATCTCATTTTCAATTTTTTTCTCTTCTGTTTTTAGTTCCACTTCAAGGACACGGGATTTTAACTCGGGAGTTAGTTCGCCATCCATATCCATAATAGGCGGGGGTCTGTGAAGTCTGGTTGTATTATTAGCCATTTTCTCTAATTTCTTGTAGTATATTCATAAGATTTTTATTTTCTTTTTCTAAATTAATCACCCTATCTCGGACATGTCCGAGATTATCCGCCATATGTTGAAATCCGCTTACCAATATTGGTATAAAACTTGTATATGTTATGCCTTCAAGGTAGCCTTCTCCATCCTCTGCTTTCATTCCACTTTCAGATACAAATTCAGGAAATACTTTTTTGACTTCGTCCGCAATAAATCCGTGGCCTTTTTTTTCTTTCTTCTCATCTGATTTCCAATAATATGAACAACAATTTATTTTCATTAGTTTATCGCAACAATCACCGCAGTCTAATGTTTTAATATCCGATTTTAGCCTTCTGTCCGAGGAGTTTGTCCAAGCACCATTTAGCGGAATATAATTATAACTACCAGACGGCTCGCTGTTGGTATTTGAAGTAGTCCAAGCATGGAGCAAACCAGTTGAAGATGTAAGCACTCCATAATTCGTATATCCTCCTGATTTAAAATGTAGTAGCGGGTCGTTAGTATAAGTGGGTCTTTTTCGTATTAATAAATTACCGCTAGAAGTTGTTGGTAAAACTAACTCTCCCGATGTATTAATATTAATCGCCTCAGTGTAAGATATATTGTTTCCAACCGCTGTTCCTGAATTATAATAAAAAGCGAGTTTTCCACCTTTTTGAATTAGAAAGTTTGAACCGCTGTGGCTTGATTTCCAGTTCGTGCCATCAAAATAAGCATCAAAACTTAAATTAACATTGTCGTGCGACCAATTCAATAATTGAAATGTTGGATAAGCATCCGCCGTTGTTATTGCTTGTAAGTGTGCTCCTGCGACATTACTCGCCGTTCCGTATATTTCTAAACCACCTGTCGCTCCTACTCCTTTCGTTGAGTTGCCTATGATTATCGGTTTGCCTAGTGCTGTTGTTATTTTATCGCTCGTTGTTAATGTTGTTGTTGATATACCAGCACTCGCGGTTATTAACCCTTTTGTCCATAAAGTGCCGTTTGCCCCGTTTAATGACATTAACAATTGTTCGGACGAGTTCTCCCATATAAATCCGTCGGTTGAAGCATTACTTACCCTAAATCTAACAGCAAAAGAAGTGAAATCGTTGCCTGCAACCGCAGACCCTCCCGCTAGACTTCTGGTATTTGCACCTCCTCCATTTGAAGCCATATAAATACCATAATTTGTATTGCCAGTGTCCCACAAAATATTCCTCTTGTATTACCGCCATTAGTATTTCCTTGTATGACTATGCTAGAGCCCCTGTCGCTGTTAATAATCCGCTTGCGGTTAATGTCGTTGTTGATATCCCCGCATTTGCCGTTATTAATCCACTCGCGGTTGCGGTTGTTGTTGATATACCCGCGGTTGAAGTAATTGTCGTTCCTGTTATTGTTCCGCCATTTGTTATGTTGTTTGAATTCATATCTAAGGCACCATAAAACCGCATACCTCCAGCATTGTTAAAACGGACAATGTCAGACGAAGCACTTTTATTATCCAAAAGTTTTGAAATATAAAGTCCCGCCCCTTTTACATCAGATGCTACATTCGTAAATACATAACCTCGTTGGTTCGTGGTTCCACTTGTAGCGGTATTTAGAGTAAATAAGAAATACTGATAATCACCAGTCGTCTGTGAAAAGAATATATCTCCTCCGTTTTGGTTTAATATCCTCGCCCCATTATATGTTATATTTCCACCATTAATGATATCCACATTATTGAAATCGGCTTGGCTTAACAAATTCAGTGCCCTTACATCATTTCTACTTCCATTAAATATCTTAATTCCTGTTATTGTTTGGTCGCCTGTTAGTTTTACATTTTGCCCGTCCAATGTGTCCGCATACCCTTTTGTCGCTCCGTCCGTTGATAATGTCGGAGTTCCAAGGTTGGCTATTTTGCTACTATTACAATCTAACCCCGAAGCATTTACCCAACCGACTATCGTCCCATCAATAATAAAACTTATTTTTTTCGCAGAAATTTCAAAGTTGTAATATGTTGCTGTTTTCATATCCAAACTAGCAATTGACCCGATATTGGCTGTGGAGTTAAAAACCACGAATGTGCCTTTGTTGTAGCATTTATTGAATTTCCCGTTATTTCAACACCACTGCTATATGTCTTAATTCCTGCTATGGTTTGGTTTCCTGTTAGTTTCACATTTTGCCCGTCTAATGTATCCACATAACTTTTATTCGCCCCGTCCGTTGTTGCTGTTGGTGTGGCTAAGTTTGTTATTTTTCTGTTGTTTAAAGATAGTGTCGTGCCCGTTGCTGTCGCTATTACATTATCCCCAGCATATAAATCAACATATGACCCTGTTATTTGTATTGGATAATAGCCCGCGTTGCTATTTTTTGTGCCACAATCTCTCCTATATTTGTCGCCGTATCAAAGGCAATACCGATACCATCAAAAGCGGCTGGAGCAGTAGCACCCCGCACTTCTATTGTTGAAGTAAATTTTTTATTCCCTGCTATGGTCTGGTCTCCTGTTAGTTTAACGACAGAAGTATCAAGAGTAGAAACATCAATACCATCAACAAGATTAACATTTGTTATTGAAAATCCACCCATATTTAAACTGCCAGTCATAGCCGTTGTGCCGTCCTTTGCCAGTTTCGTATCGGTATATGCTTTTGTTGAAGCATCGCCGTCATAGAATGGTGCGGGCAGTCCGCTGATTGCTGTTGAGCTGTTAAAATTTAAAACATTGCTCGCCAATGTCATTCCACCACCTGTTGTTGGAGCAAAAAGTATGGACGAGCCTACAATAGTTAGTGGATAGCCCGTCGCACCACCTGCCTCCGACGAATAAATAGAACCCATATTATTGTTGTAATTGAAGAATAATTTTCCTGTGTTTAATGGATTTGTGTCTTTTACGGCCACATAAGTAGTAAATGTTTTATTCCCTGTTATGGTTTGGTCTCCTGTTAGTTTTACAACCGAACTATCAAGAGCAGAAACATCAATACCATCAACCAAATTTACATTTGTTATACTTTGGCTTTTCATATCAATCCCCGCACTAGCATTTATTATACTGCTAAATGTCTTAATTCCTGCTATGGTTTGGTCTCCTGTTAATTTAACCACAGCACTATCAAGGGCAGAAACATCAACACCATCAACATTACCGACATTTACTATATTAAAACTTCCCATATTCAAATCTCCAAACATCATAGTGAGGCCATCCAATCTAAGAAAAGGTGAGTTTGTATTACGCCATTGCCCTGTGCTATAAATGAGTAGTTGGTTATTTGTGGGTGTGCCTGTTATGACTACATCCGTTAATTTATCCAATTCAAAGTCGCTTATATAACTTGAAGTCAATGTAGCAAATGAAGTATTGCCGAGCCCGTCCGTTTTTAATATTTGATTAGCCGTGCCGTCCGCTATTGGTAAGTCGTATTCGTTATTAATTGACACATAACCAGTATCAGATATCAACAAAGAGGAGTTATTATTTTTTGACGATATGGTTATGTCGTCAGTCCTTGCTTGGACTGAGTTTGCTTCTATGTGGTCGCCATATAATACACCATCAACTTCTAAATCCTCGTCTATTATCACAGAGCCGTAATAGTGATATGCCCACGGATTGCCTAAATGGTTCATATTTAAATTCTATTATTTTATAATAAATCTTATAATATAAGATAGATATATATAGTCTCAAAAAAATGAATATATTTGGCCGTTCGCAAGAGCAACAATCTATTGACACAAAAACGATCGCGGTCGTGGCTACCCCGACATTAACAAGAAACATTCAAAATGCTTATGTTGGTCTTGATATGCGCTCATGGATGACGAGTTCCACATTTACCACTCTATGCACGGGCGGATATGGTAGCAAAACAATATCAAGTTTAGGATATGGTTATTTCATTAATGTATCATTTCGTGGTTCATTGAATTTACCCGCACCAACTGGCATTGCTACATTCCAATTTTGGTTTCATATCACAGATGGCACGAATACATATGATTATTATACCGAAGTGCTAAATTATACAACCGCCATTGATTATAAATCTTTTGATTGTGTGTGGCTAATCCAAAGATATGGAGTTCAAATGAATTTGACTTGGCAGATGACTTGTCCAAACCAGTCTGACACTACCAACAACCGCACTATACGAATTGTAGATAATACAACAAATGATGCTCTGGTAGCGTATGCGACTGGTGCTCCATTAACAATGGAAGTGTATTATAAATCAGCATCTGCGGAGCCTGTATCTTTCAAACCTTCGTATTTCAATATTGATGTGATGAGAGACATAGCACTAACTGCCTCTTACACATGAAACCTGTCATACATATCCTTTAGTGTCGTGAGTTTGCCCTCGTGTTGAGATAAGACATCGCGGAAAAATGTCTTATAATCTAACTTACCATATTTAAGAGTGGGGCGTTGCTCTGGCGGTATATGTCCGTATCTACTCTCGTGCCATTTCTTCATATCCTCCTGTAATATGGTGCGGTCTTCAACTTTCATATACAAGAAATTAAACGGGTCTTTGGATACTTTCAAATGTGCCGTTATTATTTCGTAGCAACTATACCCGCCCTCGGGCGGGTTTCGCTTTGCTTTAATCGGTGTTTTCTTCTCTTCTTTTGCTTCCGTTTCTTTTTTTGCCAGTTCCTCCCCCACGTTGGCCTTAATTTCCGTAATGCCTGTTTCTACTAAATCCGCAGTTTTGAATGGAGTGCTTTCCTCCTCTGCCATACTGCTAACTATGTTTTCCAGTGTAGTGGCCGACGGCATTTCTACTTTTACATTGTCGCCACCGCGGGGTTTGTATTGTTCATAAAATGATACAATTTCGGGTTTCGTCCATTTAATGGTCGGTTTCTTAACATTGCTATCAATCTCCCATTTGGCGATCTCGTCAAGGTAGAATTGCTTTGTGCTCATACTATATAATGGATAGAAAAAAAATACCAACTGGTATTATTGTTTATTCATCGTCGTCGTCCTGTGTGCTAAATCGCCATTCTTGGTCGCCATAAATAGTTCGCCATGTGTTCTGGCATTCTTCCAGAGAGGGTAATTGTATAAATCTTGGTCTCCTTCCACCTATGGTTTTCTTTGTTTCCCTTGCATCGGGGATCAGTTTTTTCATTTGCATCCAGAACTTGTCTGCGAAGTATGAGGGTCGTTAATATTTGATTTATATACTTCATACATTACTTCTTTTGAAACTTCATCTCCAAATTGTATTTCTGGCATTCCGCTTGAAATATGGCCATCGTTTAAACAATCTAACCACCACTTCCGTATTTTAGATAATGTTTTTACTTTTTGTTGCCGTAGTCCGCCCGTTAATATCGTCTCGCGATCGTTAAAAGTGCTAAGGTCTCGTTCGGCAAGAAACTTCGCCAGTCGCTGTCGGTCAATTGCACGGATATCCGTAATTGCTTTTCTTTTTTCGTTTTCTTTCATTAGTGCCAATTCGTCCGATACTTCCAATACTAGCCATCGTTGCTCCGTCGTTCCTGCGGGGACAACCCATTCTTCGTTAGAAGCAAGCACCAAGAAGAAGATATTTTCTAATGTAAGATTTGGTAAATATTTTTGTTTGAGAGTGAGTGTATTTTCGGATACCATTTTCTTAATAGTGCCCGCTCGTTCCTTATCACCACCCCACACCATTTCGTCCATATATACGACTATAGCCCGTGCTAGTTGGGCATTGAAGTCGCCTAACACTTCTTTCACATCGGAGGGCTGAAAGTAATATTCGCCACCAATAATATCTTTGAATATTTCAAGGATAATCCCCTTACCTGCTCGTTCTGTGCTGGTTAGCACCAAAGATAAATGTAATTTCTCCCACGGCTTTTGGTAAATGTGCGCAAACATATCCAAAACCTTTTTATAGACATTTTGGTCTCCACCGCACCATCTGTTAAAAATATGTTGAAAGAATGGCTCGTTTTTCTCTTCTTCTGGAGTAAATGATTTTACATCGTGCAATGTGTCGGCGGGGACGGCAAATCCTTTGAATAAGTTGTAAAACCCTTTTTTATTGTCATCAAAGTATGCCTTGGGGTCAAAGATAATATCATTTACCTCTCGTCGTTTCGGGTGAGTATTCCACATTTTGTATAAATCAACAACATTCAATGTGGCGGGGTTTTTGCCTAGTGCTATCCAGTCTTCCTTTGAAAGATTAGTCTTTATTCTTTTGTTTTTGAAGAAGGCCTCCATCGCCGTTTCTGTTTTATAACGAAACACCATTTTGTCCCTAGCATCAATGTATTCTTCAATTATGGTTGGCTTTGCCAAGTTAGCAAAGCAATATGATTTGTTCATCCATGCCAAAGCGGTTTCTAGAAAATCTTTGAATTTTTCAATCGTCTTACACTCACTGCCAAGTCGCCGTAAGTCATCAATAGTGTTGATATCGTGAGCAATTGCGGGAGTAAATTCATGAATTCGCACACCTTTACCTTCACAACCCGTATCATGGCAGTAGAAATAAAGCCCGTCTCGTTTCCACACAACATAGCAGTTGTCGCTTTGGTTCTCCTCGCCATTTATGATACATTTTCTCACTCCTTTCGTTTTTAAAATAAACATTCGTTGCTTTTGCTCTTTTATATCCACATTAGCCACTTTGCTGAGTATGATTTGTTCAACTTCGGCAATAGTTATGTGCTGGTATCGTCGCAAAGAAGTATATTCGGGCAGTTTAACACCATAATATGAGGTTTCGTCGGGTCGCATGATTAAGTAATCATCAATTTCAACATTTTGTAATAGTTTCAATGTATTGGTTTTTGGTGTATAAGAGTATGGAAGCAACACACGATTGCTCCCGTCTTTGTGAGAGTAAATAGTGCGAAATGCTCGGTTCTTGTTATACACGGAGATATCAAGAATGGTTCGCAGTTCAATTTTTTTATCCTGTCGTTCAAAGGTAAAGCAGAGGTCAGTGTAATTTTTTTCAATAATAGTTTCCACGAATTTCCAAAATTCTTTTTGTGTGTCGCAGTTGGCAAATACGAAGCCGTTGTCATATGAAAAGTGGCACGACATCTTATCACCCTTGCAAGCATCCAAGTATTTGGCCTTTTTCGGGTTGTATTTCATACCAAGTAGTTGAAATACATTTTCCATTAAATCGTTCCATCGTTCATACATCTTCTCTCGTGAGATACTCAAGTTATCGCCGTCCAAATCGGCAAACATTCGCTGTGGCTTACCATCCATCAACACTTCGTAAAATTGTTTTTGTTCTTCGGGTGTTTTTTCAATCAATTCAATAAAGTCTTCTTGGTTTGGTAAAGTAGTAAATTGTTTGTTGCCCCATTTGATAAGGATTTCGGCCGTTTTGCCCTCCAGTGCTTCTTCCTGTTTCCAGTGCCAGTTGCCATTGTCCAACATAGGGGCGGTCATTGTATATCAGTGGTCAGATTTTTTTATAGAAAAATAATTAAATTGTTCTATATATCTATACCCATATGTTATCTTATCCTTAGAAGAAATTAAAATATTCTATATATACTCACCGCAACCAAAAGGGAGTGTTGTTTCGTATTTTATTGTAGCAGTCGCATGGTTCATATCCTCTGTAAGCATTACAAAAGGTGCATTGGTAAAAAGCCTTTCGCATACATGTCGTGTGGTAGTATTTGTCCTTGTTCGGGTATCGTGCTATTATATTTTTTGAAATCGCCCTTTTACTTTCGCAGTGGCTACAAAATTTAACATTGGGGTCGTTAAGTCTAACTAGCAACGACAACTCTTCATTCATTTTACGATTATTAAACCTCTTGACACAATGAGAGCCAACAATCATCTCAGCACCACTCGTCCTGTGCTTGATTATGAAGTTCTTTGTAATTATGTGCCCACAGCAACAATAACTTTCCGTGCCACCTTTCAACATACGTGCCACCTGCCAGTGATTAGTGTCCCATCGGCCGTCGGGGGCAACAAAACGGACAGCATTGATTAAATTTAAAAAATAATTTCCCTCCGTGTAATCAATGTGTAATTGTAAATCTTCCTGTGCCCAGTATGGGCGTGTCATCAGCAGTCTAGTGTCCATAGTATATTATGGTGGATATATTTATATATAAAATAATTTATATATTTACCGCCAGACTATCCCGCAATCGCCTCAAACTTATCAATTCTTCCTTTTGTTTTTCGTATCGCTCCTTCCGCTGTGCCTTAATTTTTTCCTTATTTTTGTGGTAGTAAGCCTTGGCATTTGCTCGGTTCTTATCGGGGTGTGCCTTCAAGTAAGCACTCGCCCTTTCCCTCCTTATTAATACCCGTTCGTCGGGCGTGTTATATTTCTTTTGTCTCGGCATGTTATATATATAATTATATTGTTTTAATTATTTAAATCAAAATTGTTTTAATCATTAGATTTCCACTGGATTTCAATCATTAAAGGTCGGACACCTGCGAGAGAGAGCAGAGGGAGTTTTTATAAAATTCATCTTCCTGCCCCCTGTCCAACCTTTGGCTTCATTTTTCCAAAACTTTTCCCTGTCCCCCTCCTATAAAGGGGGGACATACTTTTTTTTTTTTTTTCTTATAAAAGGTTGGACAGGTTGGACAGATAAAAAAAAGATTAATAGTAAGAGTAATAATATATAAAATCCTTAAAAAAACATAATAAAAAGTGTCCAACCTTCAAAAACTAAGGTCGGACGTGTCCAACCTAAGGGTTGGACAGGGGGTAGAAAGCGGTATTTTATAAAAACTCTCTCTCCCGTGCTCACATACACAAAAAGAAACAGGACTGCTTTTTGTGCTCAACAAGCACTACATAAGCACTACATTTTTTTACTCTCACATTATCCCCCCAACCCCCCCGTTTCAACTTCGTTGAAACCGCCCCCCCTTCCCCCCTTTTCGGGGTGTGATCATTTATGTTGGATGGACAGGTCCAACCGCAAAGTATAAAACAAGCCGTTAAAATGTATAAAACCAACATTAGACATATAGAAAAAAGTGTCCAACCCTTGTAAAAACCGACGAAGGTTTTCTAAAAATCAACAAACTAAGCACACTAAGAGAGATTAAGACATATTAAGCACATAGTCCATATAAAATTTATTTATATATATTTTTATGTAGTAAAAATATGGACTATGTGCTTAATATGTCTTAATCTCTCTTAGTGTGCTTAGTTTGTTGATTTTTAGAAAACCTTCGTCGGTTTTTACAAGGGTTGGACACTTTTTTCTATATGTCTAATGTTGGTTTTATACATTTTAACGGCTTGTTTTATACTTTGCGGTTGGACCTGTCCATCCAACATAAATATATATATATATATATATATATATATATATATATATATATATATATATATATATATATATATATATATATGTATGTATGTATGTATGTATGTACACATGTCGAGTCAGTCAGTCTGTATGTATGCATGCCTTTTATAACAAGCACAAGAACAAAAACAATGACAACAACAATAACAACAACAACCACAATCACAATAACATCAAAATAACAATCACAATTCACAATCACAATAATAATCACAATCACAACAACAATCACAACAACAATCACAACAACAATCACAACTACAATCACAACAACAATCACAATCACAATCACAATCACAATCACAATCATAATCACAATCACAATCACAATCACAATCACAATCACAATAACAATCAAAATCACAATCACAATCACAATCACAATCAAAATCACAATCACAATCACAATCAAAATCAAAATCACAAGCACAAGCACAATCACAATCACAATCACAATAACAATAACAATAACAATAACAATAAACTCTGTATCGTACAGGCGCCCGCACCGCTAAGATTGTAGACAATCCTACCTCTCTCTCTCTCTCTCTCTCTCTCTCTCTCTCTCTGTATCGTACAGGCGATCGCACCGCTAAGATTGTAGACAATCCTACCTCTCTCTCTCTCTCTCTCTCTCTCTCTCTCTCTCTCTCTCTCTCTCTCTCTCTCTGTATCGTGCAGGCGACCGCACCGCTAAGATTGTAGACAATCCTACCATCATCGAAGTTTAACGCTGTATCTCTCTTTCTCTCTCTCTCTCTTTCTCTCTTTCTCTCTTTCTTTCTTTTTTTCTTTCTTTCTCTCTCTCTCTCTCTCTCTCTCTCTCTCTCTTTCTTTCTTTCTTTCTTTCTTTCTATCTTTCTGCTCGCTTACCTTCAACATACACCACTTCCAATCAAATATATTTGTACATCTATGCATATTTTTTGATTTACATATTTCTTGTCGATTGTCCTGCCTCGTCTCATGCATTTGGATTATCATTCTTCTTGTCTTTTTCAATGTGGTTTTCAACTTTTGTTTTGCTTTGTATGTTCCCCGCGCGTCGTCTGCACCACTGATGCGGCAGTGTCTAAAACCCTACCAGGGAGTTTTGTGCAGTGGACAGGCCGGAACACTAGCTCTTCGCAAGCGAAAATGCCACCGGCTTGCGATCCGGCCAGCCACGCGTGCATTTTCCTTTTTTTTTAAAATGAAACCGGCTCCCGAGGCATTCGGTTGCGGAAAATTTAACATGTCTGGCGAGAGTCTTGTGTTTTGGCTCGTTTCAAGCAAGCCTCCCACGCATAACTTGCCTTGATTCGGCTGAAACAACTTGCTCACTCACTCGGCCCGCCCCCGGAAAAAGCCACGTGCACTCTGATTATTGAACGCAGCTGCCTCACTTGTCTGTACTCTGAGACCACATGCATAGGTAGCTTGGAATATCGTTGTTATCTATGACTGAGGGCAAGGAGTCATAAATATGCTTTTTTTTTCCGGGACGTCGAGGGTGGAAGGCAAGGAAAGAGAGATCTCGCCGCTTGCAAACTGGCGCGCAACCACAACAACAACAAAAGCAATAAACCACATATTAATGGGAACCAAGGATTGCATCCATACATGGAGTGAATAAAGCTAGAAAATGTCAAATTTCAAACCGTAGTCTAAACATGTATTATATTAATACTGGTGTTATAACTGGCAATCATTTTTCTACTGCGACAAACTTTTACGATTTGACACTGTGACAGTTTCATGTTGGCTTACCTCATGTGTGCGATTTGTGCGGGGCACGGTCTGTCTCTCTGTCTCTATTAAATTTTTTACGCAAACTGTTTAATAAAATACTTGCCACTAGTAGGATTAAGTGGGAAGTGTAAGAGTATTATTAATAATATTAATTAAATGGAAGTGGTATTAATATCAAAGAGATGTTAATAAAAAAGAGGTAAAAATGAAGTGTCCGGGTGCTCTGCCCCGAGCGTCTGCTCGCAACCTTGCAGAGCCCTGCAGTACAGAGGCTCGGCCTCCGCCAGCTTGCCCTGCTTCTCCAGCAACAAGCACATGTTGTTGACCGAAGTCAACGTGTCCGGGTGCTCTGCCCCGAGCGTCTTCTCTTGTCCTTGCAGAGCCCTGCGGTACAGAGGCTCGGCCTCCGCCAGCTTGCCCTGCTCAAATAGCAACAAGCCCAGGTTATTGACCGAAGTCAACGTGTCCAGGTGCTCTGCCCAGGTTCGTGACCGAAGCCAAGGTGCCCGGGTGCTCTGCCCCAGCGTCTTCTCTAGTACAGAGGCTCAGCCTCCACCAGCTTGCCCTGCTTCTCCAGCAAGTCGGCCAGGTTGTACACCGATTGCAACGTGTCCGGGTGCTCTGCCCCGAGCGTCTTCACTCGTCCTTGCAGAGCCCTGCG
Source organism: Paulinella micropora (assembly GCA_019918135.1). Lineage (NCBI taxonomy): Eukaryota > Cercozoa > Imbricatea > Euglyphida > Paulinellidae > Paulinella > Paulinella micropora. The sequence goes on along the minus strand of WBZZ01005846.1, from coordinate 285,650 downwards.
GAACAGAGCCTCTGCCTCCGCCAGCTTGCCCTGCTGCTCCAGCAACAAGCCCAGGATGTTGACCGAAATCAACGTGGACTGGTGCTCTGCCCCGAGCGTCTTCTCTCGTCCTTGCAGAGCCCTGCGCAACAGAGGCTCGGCCTCCGCCAGCTTGCCCTGCTGCTCCAGCAACAAGCCCAAGATGTCGACCGAAGTCAACGTGGACGGGTGCTCTGCCCCGAGCGTCTTCTCTAGTCCTTGCAAAGCCCTGCGGAACAGAGCCTCGGCCTCCGTCAGCTTGCCCTGCTGCTCCAGCAACAAGCCCAGGATGTTGACCGAAGTCAACGTGGACGGGTGCTCTGCCCCGAGCGTCTTCTCTAGTCCATGCAGAGCCCTCCGGTACAGAGGCTCGGCCTCCGCCAGTTTGCCCTGCTGCTCCAGCAACAAGCCCAGGATGTTGACCGAAGTCAACGTGGACGGGTGCTCTGCCCCGAGCGTCTTCTCTTCTCCTTGCAGAGCCCTGCGCAAGAGAGGCTCTGCCTCCGACAGCTTGCCCTGCTTCTGCAGCAACGAGCCCAGGTTGCTGACCGAAGTCAACGTGTCCGGGTGCTCTGCCCCGAGCGTCTCCTCGCAACCTTGCAGAGCCCTCCGGTGCAGAGGCTCGGCCTCCGCCAGCTTGCCCTGCTTCTCCAGCAACACGCCCAGGTTCTTGACCGAAATCAACGTGGACGGATGCTCTGCCCCGAGCGTCTTCTCTTCTCCTTGCAGAGCCCTGCGCAACAGAGGCTCGGCCTCCGCCAGCTTGCCCTGCTTCTCCAGCAACAAGCCCAGGTTGCCGACCGAAGCCAACGTGGACGGGTGCTCTGCCCCGAGCGTCTTCTCTAGTCCTTGCACAGCCCTGCGGTACAGAGCCTCGGCCTCCGCCAGCTTGCCCTGCTGCTCCAGCAACGAGGCCAGGCTGTTGACCGAAGTCAACGTGGACGGGTGCTCTGCCCCGAGCGTCTTCTCTCGTCCTTGCAGAGCCCTGCGCAACAGAGGCTCGGCCTCCGCCAGCTTGCCCTGCTTCTCCAGCAACAAGCCCAGGTTGACGACCAAAATCATCGTGGACGGGTGCTCTGCCCCGAGCGTCTTCTCTAGTCCTTGCAGAGCCCTGCGGTACAGAGGCTCGGCCTCCGCCAGCTTGCCCTGCTGCAGCAACGAGCCCAGGTTGTTGACCGAAATCAACGTGTTCGGGTGCTCTGCCCCGAGCGTCTTCTCTAGTCCTTGCAGAGCCCTGCGCAAGAGAGGCTCGGCCTCCACCAGCTTGCCCTGCTTCTGCAGCAACAAGCCCACTTCGCCGACCGAAGCCAACGTGGACGGGTGCTCTGCCCCGAGCGTCTTCTCCCTCGTTTCCAAGCATCGTCGATGCAGTACCTCCGCTCCCTTGAGGTCGCCCAGGTCGTAAAGCAGGACGCCCAAGCAACGCATGAGCTGCAAAGTGGCTTCGTCTGTTTGGCCTTCCCTCGCCTTGAGCGCGTCGCGACCCACTTGCACTACCCAGGCCCGCATCTCAGCCAACACGGCCTTGTTCAGCTCGTGCGCCCCGCCTGCCGTCCCTTCCACCAGCGCCAAGATCTTCTCTTGGTCCTTCTTGAAGGTCTGCGCCCTTTGAATGTCGATTTTTGACAGCGAGCCCAAGATAGAAAAGACATCCTTCACAAGCGCCTCTTCGAAATCCTTGGCCTCGGTGGGAGAGAGACATACCTCGAACGTCGCTTGGGTCACCCGCGTGCAAAAGATCTCCCACAGACACCATGAGCGAGTCAGGGGCACAGGGTTGCTCCAGGGCGAAAGAATCAGAACTGTACGGCCAATCGTCCGGACGTTCTCGCGAAAGGCCTCGAACCAGAAGTCCCGATCCACCTTGGAGGTCTGGTGCTGGTTCACAGTGAAAATGTCGAACCAGAGAAAGGTCTGGCTTCTCACGTTGTCTTTGTCGGGCCAGTGAGCAGCGATAGCCTCCACCACTTGCTTGAAGGTGTACTTCCACGCGTGCGAAAGAAACACAGTGGCGGTCGCCACGCCGGCGCGGTCTTGCGGATCCTGCGACCGGGCCAGCAGCTCCACGTAGGAGCATTGCTGGTGCGCGGTGGCGGGCTTGACCAGATCGCGCACCACGTCGTCGGTGGTGGCGCCCGCAGCCAGAGAGCCCGCGGCCTCCCAGCGCTGGTACGTGGCCAGCAGCAGCGACACCGACACACCGCGCTTCGGGATCGGGGAGCTCGCCTTCTTGGCCTCGTGTGGCTCCTGTTCCACTTCTGTCTGCTCTTCTCTGCGTTTTACAGCGTCCCCCTCTTGGCGCTGCTGCTGCTCCCCCTGCTCGCGCTGCCTACCTGCCTCCTCCTCCTCCTCCTCCTGCGCCGGCGGGGCCGCGCTGTGCTCTTGCTGCCAGTGCTGGCACATCGCACACAGTCATAACGTAAACACATGCATGAGCTACATCTATGCCATATCTGCAATACAAGGGACTGATCCTTCTACATCATCAAAGATTCATGCCACACAGACATAACGTACATACAGGCATGAATGCATAAGATAGGTGCGTGACATACATGACATACATGCACGATATACACACAGTACCATGCAGTAAGATACATACATACATGACATACATGCATGATATGAATGCATAACATACGTGCGGAACATACATGCATGAAATACACACAGGACATACATACATGCATACATACATACATACATACCTACCTACCTACCTACCTACCTACCTTCATACATACATACATGCATGCATGCATTCATACATACATACATACATACATACATACATACCATGCAGATGGCGCATTTGTTGCGATTCCACTTCAGAGCCACGAAGCTGGAACAGACCGGCAGCCCTTGAACAGACATCGGTCCTACAGGAGATCGGAAAAGATGCATGCATGTATGTAATGCATGTATGTATGTATGTATGTATGTATGTATGTATGTATGTATGTATGTATATGTATGTATGTATGTATGTATGTGTGTTTGTCAACAAGTGGGATGGGGGAACTTGGGTGGGTGGGTTGGGGGGGGGGGGGGGAGGAGGAGGAGGGTGGGAAGGAAGGAGAAAGGAAGGAAGGAGGAAGGAGGAAGATGGAAGAGGAAAGGAGGAAGGACGAGTAAGGAGGAAGGAGGAATTTGAAAGGAGGCAACTGAGGAAGGAGGAAGGAGGAAGCTGAGGAAGGAGGAAAGAGGGAGTAAGGAGTAAGGAGGAAGTAGGAAGGAAGGAGGAAGGAAGGAGGGAGGAGGGAGGAAGAAGAAAGGAGGAAGAAGGAAGAAGGAAGGGGGAAACTGAGGAAGGAGGAGACTGAGGAAGGAGGAGACTGAGGAAGGAGGAGACTGAGGAAGGAGGAAGGAGGAAGGAGGAAGGAGGAAGGAGGAAAGAGGAAGGAGAAGGAAGGAAGGAGGAAGGAAGGAGGAAGGAAAGAGGAAGGAAAGAGGAAGGAGGGAGGAGGAAGGAGGAAGGAGGAAGAAGGAAGGAGGAAGGAGGAAGGAGGGCGGAAGAGGGAGGAAGGAGGAAGGAGGAAGGAGGAAGGGGGGAGGGGGAAAGGGGGAAGGGGGAAGGAGGAAAGAGGGAGGAGGAAGGAGGGAGGGAGGAGGAAGGAAGAAGAGGAAGGAGGAAGAAGGAAGAAGGAAGGAGGAAGGAGGAAGGAGGAAGGAGGGAGGAGGAAGGAGGAAGGAAGAAGGAAGAAGGAGGAAGGAGGAAGGAAGAAGGAGGAAGGAGGAAGGAGGAAGGAGGAAGGAGGAAGGAGGAAGGAGGAAGGAGGAAGGAGGAAGGAGGAAGGAGGAAACTGAGGAAGGAGGAAGGAGGAACCTAGTACGTCGATCCTTTTTGCCTCTTTCTTTCTCTTTGCTCTCCTGTCCTTGTATGCTAACGAGGAGTCTTCTTCCCTCTTTTGTTTTTCTACCTATTTCTTTTTCTCTTTCATTGTTTTTCTACCTATTTCTTTCTCTTTCATTGTTTTTACTCCTTTTTGACATTCCTTCTTTTCCTTTTCAACGCTTTTTTGTTTTTGTTTCCTGCTTTTTGTATCTCTTTGAGATCTCTTGAAGTCCTTCCCAATATCCCAAGTTTTGCTGCGCAAGCTTGCAAAAACTTCATTTCACAACATACCATACATCCAATGAGCTCTCTCCCCTCTCTCCTAGGTCTTTTGTGTTTAAGCACAAAGACCTAGATTGTGCAAGATATTGTGCATAGAATATGCGTGATTGTGCATGAGATGAGAAGCATTATGTGCAAAATTGTGTGAGATGTGTGTGGATGTGTGTAAATGTGTATAATTTCTCATCCCTCACTCACCGCCCCCAAACGAGAAGACATCATGTAAATGGGTGGGTGGGTGGGGGTTCTTGCCTTTCCTAAAACCCAAACTAAAAGCACTTTTGTATAAAACAAAAAATGCAAATCTGAGGGGGACAGGATTGTTGTTCTAATTTTCAAATTTTCGAGCGGGAACAATAGTTCCCGCTTCTTTATTTGCGCAGAGAAACTCTGCAAGTGAACTCAATTGATTGTCACTACCGGCCCACTTTGTCTGATATGGTTATTTGTGAAATGACGCTTTTGCTGCGCAAGCTTGCAAAAACTTCATTTCACAACATACCATACATCCCATGAGCTCTCTCCCCTCTCTCCTAGGTGGCGAAAAAGACCTCTCTGGAAAAAAAATTGGTAATGCCATTTTTCCCTGCCAGGCCTGACAGAAATGCCAACAAATTGCCTATATTCCCTCAAAAATTGCCTTTTTGGGTTCCACTGGAATTTTTTTATTTTTTTTTAAGGCTGACTAGAAATTAGGAAAAGACTCATCGAGCTGTTTGCTGCTGAAAAATATTATTTTTGCTTGTGCTTTGGCATAGTCCATGATACATTCTTTCTGTCCACGATAAGATCCTAAATTGTGAATAAGTAGCTTTGCAACGTGTGTAATACCCCGAAACTAAAACAGCAATTATAGACGGATAACAAATCTGATTATCAATGTATCTTCGTTTCTATGCCTGTATTCTGCGCGTTCGTACCGTGTGTCCTTTTTCCAGTATGCAAACATTAGTCTGTGTATGTTTGCATCCTTATTGTTGTCGAGATTTTTCTTGTTGGTCAGTTTTATGTCCTAGTAGATGTGTGTGGTGTAAGTGTTTTGTATGTCTGTTCCCGTAAATATTCTTGTAATCCATTGTAGTGTATCTGGAATCGATGAGTATTTCATTGATATCGTTTTCGCTGTGAAGAAAGTGGTGTAATTACAAGTTATGTTATCGACTTTAAATTTAGTGTGTTGAGTCTCTCATATATGTGAGGTGGTGGTTGTGTCGTTTTTGTCCGATGCTGTTCCTGTATGCATTTTGAGCGTTAGATTTCTTACTAAACCCTGGTGCCGTCGTACTGTACACGTTAGGCTATTCTGGAATCTAAGATTGCTCTGTTCACTGCATATATTACGTCTGCATGTCTGTATATATATTATGACGAACTATATTGTTATGTGACCGATATTGAGTGCTATTACGAGGACTTGTTACTGTAGTCATGTCATTATGTGACATGAGTTTATCACTGGATATCTCAGTTAAATACGTCATTTCTCTTGACTAACATTACGATACGATACGATACGATACGATACGATACAATATGATACGATACGATACGATACGATACGATAGGATAGGATACGATAGGATACGATACGATACGCTACGATACGATACGATACGATACGATACGATACGATATGATACGATATGATACGATACGATACGATACGATACAAGACGATACGATACGATACGATACGATACGATATGATACGATACGATACGATACGCTACAATACGCTACGATATGATACGATACGATACGATACGATATGATACGATACGATACGATACGATACGATACGAGACGAGACGAGACGAGACGATACGATACGATACGATACGATACGATACGGTACGATACGATACGATAGGATACGATACGATACGATAGGATACGATAGGATACGATACGATACGATACGATACGATACGATACGCTAATAACGGTTCAGTAAGTGTATTTTGTAATTAAATCGCATTCTAGTACAGCATGGGAATCGATTTTAATAGGCGAGCGTCAGTTACTTATCTGGTAAACCATAGCATACACCATCGTCGAACGGTGGTGTAGATTGTATTTGAGCATATGTCTTATGAGAACCAAGGAGTATCTAAGCGATTTTGACTCCTGCCTGCAAGACGCTCGTAATGGCCAGTTTGTTTTCTAAGCTGATGTCGCGCACATATTTGAACACACATGTACTTTTATCTGACCACAATCCTTGCCTCCTGATTGCGTATATTTTCATTCCCAATCTTGCCGCCTCTGTAGCCGAGCCGATTCTATTAGAATGTGACGCGTAGATAGCTGGATCCAATCCGATGAGTGCCACTTTCTCTTTCAGAATACTGGACGGTGTTTTGCTACTTAAGTGCTCCAGACTGTTTCCCTCAATTTTGAAGAAGAGAGGCGAACTGTCTGTGAGTGAACCGCGAAATAAATCTTTCACAGCCTGCAAGTATGCTCGAACCCATTTAACAGCGCAAAATGTTTCTGTGCCTTGACCGACATACACTAGCTTCTCACCTTTATCGTTCTTGAGGTGCCTCAGCCGGAGTACCATGTATTCACATGGGCTGTTGTTTATTCTAGTCGTGTGGAACCATATATCCTCCACCTTTAGTGCAGTGATATTGCCCACTCGTGTCATAGAGATCCATTGCAGCAAAATCATGGTGCTGTTTCTGCTGTCTCTCCAATCATTAAGAGGCAGTTGGAGGATCTTGAGTAAATCGTCCCTCAACAGTGGGTATTTTCCTCCCTTGCCCTGCGGGGCTTCTGCCACTGCTCTTTCCTTTGCCATTTGCACCAATGTGCTATCGGTGGGGTCGCAGTAGGGAAGTAGTGCGTACTGCGCCTTAATAGCGGCGAAGTGCCCTTTGATTGTACTCTCTGCATAGCCGCTTTCACACATGTGTCTCAGATAGTGAGCGACCGTCTCTGCTGTGGCCGGAAAGCATATTCGGTTGTGTACGATACACCAATTGATGAATTGCTTGCGTGAGGATGCATATGCGTCCATCGTTGACTGTCTTTTCTTGCCTTGGCTTGCCCATATTGCTATGTCAAGGTAGTTAAGTACGACGTGGCCTGTAGTAAGAAAACAAATTTAATTAGCAAAATCAAATAAGACTGCAAGCATGTGCCACTGAGGTCTATGTATATGTAGCGGGTGTGTGGGCCATGTTGGTGCTAGCGTATACGCCGCGGGTGGTAATGGGAATAAATCCCTCGCGTGTTCAAGCACTTGTGGCCACCAAGGTCTTCCCTGCCATTTGGGTATCACAAACGCAACTCGCTTGCGTTCTTTCAGTGCGAGAAGAATTGACTGTCCTATCTGCCCGAAGTTCGGTGCCCACACGTCTCTGATCGTTATGTGCCATCGGTAGGTGATTGCCTTTATGATATCCGGGTGGACAGTCAAGCTAGTCAAGCCGGCAGTCAGTGCCTTTGAGTTCGCGTCTGCCCTTGTGTTACGTGAGCGTTCCACCCATCCCCAGAGTTTGTTTTTGATGTTGAGCCGCTGCGTGTATACATCGTCAATTATTTTGCATAACTGCGTGAGGTGTGGGCATTTTCGTGAGCCGCCTTTCTGTAAGTCTATTACAGCGTTGGCTGAATCGAAGACCGTGAGCACGGTGTTACGATTACTCAAAATGTGTCTGAAGTGTAGTGGGACCACTGTGGCTGCCCAGAGCTCTCTGTGGGTGGAAGAGGTGCCGATGAGTTCGGTGGGCAATGGTATAGTCACGTCCATATTCAGTACGTGGCCACCTACTGCAAATTCCCCCGCGTTGAGCCTCAGCTCGATGTCCGTCCGTGCCTGGAAGATAACTCGTTTGCATTTCAGTGGGTCTCGCAGAATGTGGAGCCAATGTTGGAGTTCTTCACTGAGCTCCGACCCTGTTGAGGTGCAAATGGTATCCCTTTCGATCCTCTTGCAGTGCACGACTGTTGCCAGCGTGACTCGCGTGAACAGCATTGCGTTCTGAAGCGCTAGTTTCAACGCGATGATCGAAGCAGCAGTCGAGTGTAGCTGTTTGACTGACGCTCCGTGAGCCGAGTGAACGTCGCTTAGTAGCTGGAGGATTGAGCGCAGTAGCTTCAACCTTTTTTCCTCCGGTACCCCGATCCAGCTTTCTTTGCTGTTGATGATGTAGCCCAAGTATTGGACTTCATCTGCCGGCTCCCAACACGTCTTCTCCGAGAGGGGGAGGCCTAAGAGGCTGAAGAGTGCCTTCGCGAACGCCGGTATGCCGTCGTGAGTCCTGGCTAGTTTGATTGCGAACAGGAAGTCGTCAGCGTATTGCATGCAAGGTATGTTCAAGGCTCGTAGCAGTCGCACCACCGCGCGCATCGTCTTTCCAAACCAGAATGGCGCTGTGCAGAAGCCATAGAGTAGTGTGGTGTTCTGGTACGTCTTGCAGTTGTGTCGGAACGACGAGTAAGGTCTGCTTTGTCTTGAAAGGGGTATTGAGTAGAAAGCACGCTTGAGTTCCACCACGAACAGCTTTGTGCCCGCGTCTCCGTCCAGTACCATTTGTATGTCCTTTTCTAAAGTCTCCATGGTGAATGGAGCTTTTGCTTGGAACGAGTTACTGAAACGTTTGTCGGTGCAGAGCTTTGTTTTCTTAATCCCTGCCGGGTCCGCGAGCACTTGTAGTGGTTCGATCATACATACACACACACATACATACATACATACATACATACGTAGGTTGGAAGAAGTTGCGTGTGGTGCTGGCCATCCCTGCTGCGCACGCTCTCATGTCCTCCTTCTTCCACGGCCCTGTGCAGTTTGCCCATCTCTCCCCAGTTTCCCACGCCCTCTTGGGCCAATGCGTCCGATATATGGGGTGGGGTGGCGCATGATGCAGTCATCTTCGTTTACTTCCACTGCGTCCCCCCGCGCGACCATATCGTTGATTTGTTCGTTGACAAATGCCAGGTGCTCAAAATATGACGGATGATTTACAAAATCTGTGGCCGGCGGCGTGCGTTTGAATGTCAGCTCGACCCCATACGCTAGCCACGACAGTACAACGGGGTCGGTCCCAAGCGCTTTCCAGTATCCGAGCTTTGCCTTGATAGCGTGTGCCGGGTCTGTGGAGTCAGCCCATGGGTTGCCACGGTTAAAATTTTCACCCAAGGTCTTGAGCCGTTCATGTGCTTGCTCCAAAGTGAAAGATGCATAGCTTTGGACGTCGATTGTAGGTGATCGTAGGAGTTCAGTCACATATGGGATTTCCTCCTGTGGTATCGTTTGTCGCGACGGACAGAAGTATGCTAGATGTCCGGTCTTTTTGCACCAAACGCACTGCATGATCCCCGCATAGTCTTTGAATATTTTTGATTTCGGCGCAGTTTTCGGTAGAAAATCTGAGATCTTGCCGACCAGTTTTGGGCGTGAATGTCTGCCAGTCACAGTAAGAGATAATGATTTTAATACTAAAAAGTGACTGAGTTGGTGTTTGGGAAAGTGGTAATGCCGTATTAAACTGTGGCTTGTTCGTTGCACTTTTACATTACTTTCCGGCGTGTTGCCGTCGTTGTTTGACTAGTCATATTTAAACCGGTGGCGTGTTGCCGTGCGAGTCCGACCGTATAATATATTTCAAAATACACATAAAGAAGAGTAAGAGTAACACATATTTAATGCATATGTACTGTTTTCTGCTGCGTGTGCATGTGACTCAAACTCGACGACGTTGCAAGTATCGCTAGTGCAGATGTGCAAGACGTATGTGTGTTCGTGAGTTGTGATTGAGTGTTCAGTTGGTAGTGCGCTGAGGGCGTTGATGTGGGTTCAGGGTCCAACAGCTTTCTGCGGTGTGCCCGCGCTTGTGGCAATGGGTTCAGGATACATGTGTGCGAGCACTAGATGGTATTTATGGTGGGGGCACTGTTGGGCTGACGGTTATGTACCCTGTCGGGTTTTGTGGTTGCTGTGGCGGGATCGTGTATTGAATTGGCGGCTGCGGCCCGGTTGGTGGGACTGTGTAGCCAGGGACGCCTTGCCACGCCAGCGTTGGTACCGTCGCAGTGCTCTGGTGTGCTGCGGTGTTGCCGGTAGCCGCGCCGTTGGCATTGCCTCGCTGTGGGCAGTCCTTGGCCCGTTGCGGAGAGTAGCATATGCGGCACAACCCCTTGCCTTGGCTGCCGTAGGGGTGCGCGGCGCTCTTCGAAGTGTGTGCCCGGATAGGTTCGCAGTAGGCGGCGATGTCCCCCGCGATCCGCAGCCGCTTTGCTGCCTGCAGGAACTTTTGCTCTGCGTCTTCCGCGGAGAGAGGCGTCGGCCCACCCATGTCCATTGCCAGGGTAGCCAGTGCGGTAGCCATTGCGCTTGCATCCGTCAGCCGCTCTTGCTCACTCTTGTACACATTACTCTCCAGTACCGCCATGATGATCTTCCCACCTTGGAAGTAACGTCGGTGCACGGGCTTCTCGATGAGCTTGGCGTCACGTTGCCCCGTCTCTTGCTTCGCTTGGTGGATCATGGCGTTGACTTGCTCGGATAGCCGGTTGGTCTGGTCGAAGAAGGTAGAGTTGATCCCTGCCTGCAGTAGCAGCACCACCTTTCCCAAGTCGTCGCTCGTAAGTGGGCGTGCCTTCGGGGGATTCGATGGAGAAGTGTTGATGTGGCCCCCGAGACTGCCCAGGCCCGCTGCTCGTAGTGCGTCTTGTTGTTGTTGTAATGTCGGTGCCACAGCCCCGCCGATGAATGACGATGATGATGATGCTGGTGACGGTGCGTGAGTGTTACCAGTGCTGCTGCTGCTGCTGCTGTTGGCTGCGCTCCCGAGAGGTTGGTCATTGCTGGCGCCGGCGCCTGTCGCTGCGGTAGGGCTGGTCGTAGATGCAGAGCTGCCAGACACACTCGCACTGCCTCCAGCCGCGCTGTGATCTCCTCCTCCTTGGTAGTCGTGGTCGTCGTCGCTAGCATCTTCCTCTGCACGTCTCTTCTTTGCTGAAGGCTTCTTGACTCGCTTGGGTTTCTCGCTTGACATGGATTTCTTGCCTTTCCTAAAACCCAAACTAAAAGCACTTTTGTATAAAACAAAAAATGCAAATCTGAGGGGGACAGGATTGTTGTTCTAATCTTCAAATTTTCGAGCGGGAACAATAGTTCCCGCTTCTTTATTTGCGCAGAGAAACTCTGCAAGTGAACTCAATTGATTGTCACTACCGGCCCACTCTGTCTGATATGGTTATTTGTGAAATGACGCTTTTCTTTGTGGAAGTCACACGGATTCTGGTTGGTTTACCACTTCACGCGAGAGAGCTGCAAGAATTTCACAAAGCTGCAAAACCGGCAAGGTAAGGAGTCGTTGATAAGCTTTGTTATTTCTGACTTGATTTGTTTGGAGCTGTTAAATTGTAAGTGTCGCGTCATCTGTGTATGTGTATACTGTTCCTTGTTGCATTGTGTCTATTTAAGTAGAAGGTAGCAAAATTTGCCACCTAGCCTACGTTTGTGTGCACATGATTGGGCATTTGTGTATGTGCCTCTTGGACACGATTCGATACATAGGACGCAAAAAAAAAGAAAAAAAAATCAGCAATGTCTTCATTGAAACTGATATTTCGTCGGAGTTTTGCTAGCTTTGTGCTCTATTGTGTGTTTCTAATAGAATATGGGGTACAAACATACAATCTGAGTATGGATGCAAAGTCTGCAAATCATGTCTCATTTTTACGACCTCCATTTACAAGTAGACTGTTATGTTATGTTATGTTATGTTATATCATGTTATGTTTTGTTATGTTATGTTATGTTATGTTGTGTTAGTACTTGTGTTATGTTATGTTATGTTATGTTATGTTATGTTATGTTGTATTATGTTATGTTGTGTTGCCCACACAACCCGAAACCTGTGATGCCAACCAGTGTTTGATTTTGCTGTGCAGGGTCCCAATGGTACATCTGAGTCAACAACAAGGCGCTGAAACATCGTATTCGTAAACCCCTTCCAAATTTTTATCTCTTCCCGTGAAAGTTTTCGAACTTGTTCCAATGTTGGCCTGACCTGTACCTTCACAAGGAGGATTGTTAGTTATGTTACGTCATGTTATTCTATGTTATGCTATGTTAGTTCATGCCATGTTATGGTATGACATTTTATGCCATGTTATGTTAGGTTGTAAATAGCATGTCATTACATGGTATAATATGACACGTTATTACGTTATGTTGATTCTGTCATCTCGTGTCACTTTTTTTTTTGTTATGTTATGTTATGTTGCGTTTGTTGTCTTATGTTATGGACTGTGATATGTTATGTCAAGTTTATGTAATATTACTTTATTATGTCTTGCAATCTTATGTTCTGTTTGTTACTTTTTGTATGTTGTGTCATGGTATGATGTTTTTCAAAAAAATCTCTACGTCATCTTTGTGTGTGTGTGTGTGTGTGTGTGTGTGTGTGTGTGGGTATCTTTGATGTTTCTGTGGCCGCACTAACTAAATGGAACTAGCGCTTTGCGCAGATCACTCTTAGGACTCCTAAATAATGATTCGATAGGATATAACTGTATGTACATACCTCTATCCTGAGTTGGAAGCTCATATTAGCAGGATGGCTAGCCCCAGACTCGATGTTGATGCTGATATAATTTTTTTTGGGATTCACGCAAGTATTTGCGTTGGGGGAGTGTCATGAACGCTAAAATTCCTTGTTTTTTTTTGGCTTATTTTCGCACCCTCCATCCCTATAAATTATGGTCTGTGGGAACCAGGAGTTGGGAGCTCATATTGGCAGGGTGGTTAGCCCCAGACTAGATGTTGATGCTGATATAGTTTTTTTTGGAATTCACGCAAATATTTGCGTTAGGGGGTAGCACAGCATCATGATATCAGGTAGAATAGTGGTCAGTACTTACTCGAAAAACATAAATTTTCATTGTAGTCGTTCCATTTTATTATCATCAGTCTCCTTCCTTGTTTTCTCCTAAGAATCTTTTTTCATACTCTTTTCTTCTCCTGTCATTTTTACTCTTCCTTGTTTCACCTCT
>WBZZ01005846.1:257500-270000 GCA_019918135.1 Paulinella micropora | reverse complement strand
TCAAACCCCAGAAGATGTAAATACGCTCGTTGGCCCTCTAGGGGACGAAACGGATTTGGCAGGGCCTTCCTTTGACACAGGAGGAGCAGACAATCCAATGGACCAGGTCCAAGATGAGGGAGCGATGATGACGGAGGAGGAGAAGGAGAAGAAGGAGGAGGAAGATCAGTGGGTGGCCGAATACGCCAAACTAACTAAGAAGGAGTTTGAGAAGAAAATAGGGGAGCAGCAGGCCGGTAAATGGCTATATATTCCCCCAGAGATTCGATGGGGAGATCCCTTGAGAAAGGAGGATATCTGTTACCCCATCCCGAGTCAAGCTCTGCCTCTTGCAGCATTCCTCAGAGACGACGGTGCACAGTTACAGGTGCAACATGTCTCATATGGGGACCAAATGTCTTTACTGGAGCTACTCAACCTCATTTGGGGAGTGTTTGAGTGTGCTATACTCTATGAGTACCAGTCTGCGAAAAGTGTGCTGCCATGGAGGACCAGAGCACTGGTCAGGTTGCTTGATCCTGGTCAGGACATCGAAGGAATAAAGAAGGGAGAAAGAGAGTTTAAAGGCAAGAACCTGCGAGGGCAGCTTAATGTCATGGATGTGCCTTTGAAACTTATGGAGGCCAAGTTAATTGACTTTGGCAAACTCCAACAAACCAAATTTGGCAGGGACACTCACCCAGTCCTGCAGGAAATAGAAGGGGAAGTCGGAGGGGTGACGAAGCTGAAAAAGCTGCATGCGGCCTTTCAAAAGGACGATGCATGGAAGAGGTGGGCTCAGACGAAGGATCATACGATCTTGGAGCCGAAGCAGGCACTCCCTGCCACTAACAAAGCAACAGAGAAGGAGATGGCGGAGAAAACTCTGCTTCTTCGGAAGGCAGCCGAGCTCATGTCATTCCTTCATCATGCTCAAGACCTGTACATCAGGGATAGAGCAACAGAAAAAGAAAGGAAGGAGTTGGAGGCACAAATTGCATTGGCTAGGGCGATGGCAACAAGGCAGGCACTTTCCTCTGGAACTTTTCTGTCTCCCCCTAGTTTCGCCTCGCCAACCCATGCAGCCCCTCCCGCCTCTACGACTGGCTCAGCGCCTACCACTGTCATTGTCAACAATAACGACAAGAAGGACAGACATGCTATCATGCAGGCCTTCCAAAAATATACCAAGTCCGATCCAACTGCTCTTACGCTGTATGCAGAGACAACGAGTCAGAAGGATACGGATGCTGGCCTTCGTGACAAGCTCCGAAGGATAGATGCTTGTATGAAGCAGCATCCAACGGACGAAACACAAGAGTATGAGGCGTTGTCCACCTTGTTGGACCCATCAATCCTTACACAAGGGTATGATGTAGCGGCATACAAAACGTTGCGAGTGGGAGTGGTGTCGGCTAGAAAGACCACCACAGACCTGCAATGCACGGTGCCCGTTGCCGTCCTCTTGCAATATTTTAAAACTCATGGGTATCAGCACCTGTGCACTGGTACTTTGATTGGGTTCGAAATTTTTCAAGAGGTGAACACAGGGTTAGGCGATAGCACGAGGTTGGCGGCGATCCTCACGGAGGTCAGCGCCAAGTACGGGCTCTTTTATAGCCGGAAGTCCATCATTCTGTACTTCTTGAGCGCTTTGTGTGCCAGACACCCGAGCAAGCTCGCACGGCTCATACAATCATGTCCGTCCTTCAAGGCGGTGAAGAAGGGGGACTTTTTGGAAACCAATATATACGAGAAGACTGTTGCGGCTACTCAGCCGGACGACCTGTTCAAGGAGGTGCTCGACGCGTGTTCCGAATCGGACACTGCCACTGAGTCACTCTCCAGTACCACGACACAGGGGGTTGTAGGTGCCCAAGCAGCACATGCAACTCGGGTGGCAGGTCTGAAGAGAGGGAGAGATGAGAAGGTACCTTGTTACCGCTATTTCTCATACATGACGTGCAAGAAGGAGCAAGAGCTTGGCTTAGGCAACTGCCCATACAGCCATGACTCTGATGATGTGAGGATGCGAAATACCTTCTTGCGAGAGCTCAAAGGCAGCAGAAGGGGCACATACTTCATGTACAAGAAGGATTTGGAGGAGAGGAAGTGGAATGCAAATATGGTCGACGATGCGGAGTTCCGCGGGGCCATCATTTCCTTCCTTGAGAAGATGCAGAAGAAGGAGGCGAAAGAACAACAACAGGGCCGACCAATGGCGCCGACAAGAGGAGGAGGAATGAGAGGATCGTCTCGAGGGTCCCGAGGGACGCTAAGAGGAGGAGGAAGGGGAGGTCGAGGCCACACGGGCTATCGTCCAAGTGGAGGCTGGACCCCAACGAGGACCCCAACGCGCCCTCCCAGAGGAAGCGGATACTGGAATAGCTCTAGCTCCAGTTCCAGCTCCAACTATCCCCAGCAGGCATATGCCGCTGCGAGTGGGGACCAACAAGACGCTGGCACCGACCCAGGTGAGCGTATTGAAGTCTTAGAATGACGGGAGGAGAAGAGGGAGAGGGGACAAAAACTGTTCTTTTTAATCCGACAGTCACGGTTATGCCTGCTGTTGTTGAACAGAATACGATCAGTCCCATACCTCCTAGACGTGAAGTTGAAGGCACACAGCCTCAAAAGCCTCAAGGTAAGCATTTGCTAGTCCATCCTTCGAGAGCTAATATGATAAATGATGCGAATAGGAAGGCGAAGAAGGCGATGGAGGAGAGGAAACCGAAACCGAATGCTGGGCCTTCGCCTGCAAAGAAACAGCGGGTCGTTTCGCCGCCGACGGACTCAATAGTCTCTACTGTAGACACATGTACACTCAGTGTACCAGACTCTGTCTCATAGACACCCGAGATACCGGAAGACCCGGATACTCGAGAGGCTAAGCTAGAGAGGAAGGAGGAGGAACGAAAAGAGGACAAGGAACTTGAGCTTAGACTCAAAACCTTAAAACAAAAAATTCATGTGCTAGCGGCTAGTTTACACAGACCGGACGCGCTATGCTACACTGACCTCTTTTGTGAAACTTTACAAACCACATTGAAAGTTGGTAATGATACGATGGCGAATATTAATATTGTCGGCCGGAAGTTTTTAAACGGTCACCGGGCATGGGTGGACAAAAACACTAGAAAAACAAAGGGGACCCTAAAAGGGGTAGGCAGCCGTACAGAAATTACGGGCATCGTCACATTAATTTTTAAATTGACATCCGGTCGAGTATATCGTGCGGACCTCTATGTTGTCCCCGATTACCACGGTTCAATCCTGCTGTCGTATGACCAATTGGCTACGATGGGGGCCGTGATCGATTGCGCAGCACGGCGGGTAATTTATGGAGTGAAGAGAGGAGAGGAGGAGGATATTAATCCGATGACCGCTACTGACTCCTACGAGGCTTTTGAGCTGAGTCTAGCAACGGAGATAAAAAAGTTGGCCTTCGTACATGAGGTAACTGAAGCCTATGTGCACCCCTATGTCACAGTGCCGGACGAACTGTCCTGGACCGACAATTGGGAGACGGAGATGCAGGCGTATACGGTTACGATTCCCGCATGGGACAAAAAGTCTATTGATGAGGAGTTAATATGTGTTGCGAAACAGTGCCCGTCGTTGGCCAGATTCGCAGAAGGTGGCGGTGCAGATGTCCATATTACTAATGGCTACTGTTACCACGCGAAGGTGTCAGATGAGAAGAGAGAGGCGTTCGTGCCAAGGAGGAAGGGGCGTATCCCCGATACTCCAGCGGATGACATTAAAACTTTTATCACTAACTTTTGGGGTGACGTGCCCACCTGGCCGCGCTCATTAACGGAAGTGAAAAGGTGTTTACGGACTCTGTTTGAGAGCAACAAGCCGTATACTGTCATTCTGCCATAGAATGAGAAGGCGATATGGGCACAAGAGATAAGGGACCGGCTTATTGATCATCCTATACCGGTGCCCTCCCGCAAGCAACAATTAGTGATGGCTTGTCGACTCGGGTCTCGGGAGCAGAGCAGTGCTTACAAGCAGAAGCTCAGAGCCCAGGACAAGTTGAAATTGATACCTCAAGCTTTCACATGCTTTGATGGTTTTTACACCCGTAAGGCTCCGATATAATACGCGAACCTTATTGATATTGATATGCTTGTCGGCATTGGCCATGATGATGAGCCGGACACAGTCACGTATGAAAGAACGGGACTAGGCGATTTGTCGGAGGAGGATATGAGTTTGGAGGAGGACTTAGCGCCCCTCAAGGAGCATAAGAAGATGTCGGAGGAAGATTTCCAAGCGGTGGCGCGGAAAATCCTAGAAGGAGTGGGTTCGGAGAGAGAGAAGGCGTTTCTCAAAGCTAAGATAGAGGTGTATAGAGAAATTTTCGACCCTCCTCGGGCAGGTGGTGTAAAGTCTGAGGACTTCACTGCAGTCATTTACAAGATACCGGGTGCGGAGCCATCTCCGGCACCACGGAGGGCAAATTTGAGCATACATGAGGCGAAGATAGCGGAGGAGAATGTAAGGCAGTTGCTCAATGAGGACTTTATTGAGAGATCTACATCTCCAATTGTCTCTCAACCGAAAATCGTCCCTAAGCCAGGAGGAGAATGGCGTTTGACGATGAATTATGCCCGTGTGAATAAGGTGCTAGAGGAAGAGAGAAATCCTCTGCCGACCTTAGAAGAGGGCAGTAGAGTGCTGCGGAATGCTAAATTCTATTCGGTCATCGACCTTAAGAACGGCTTCTGGCAGATACCACTGGACGAGAAATCCAGATGGCTGACTGCATTCGTTGTCGGTATGGAAATATACCAGTAAAAGGTGCTTCCGATGGGACTTAAACAGGCCCCGGGACTCTTTCAGAAGGCGATGCAGAAGATGCTGAGCGGTCAATACGACGACCAGTCGGCGGATGGTTTTATGAGAAGGAGAGGACAGAAGGCGGGAGAATATGCATTTTGCTACATCGATGACATCATCGTATACTCTAACACAATGGAGAAGCATATCGATCATTTGTCAGACGTCTTCAGGCGCATCGGCGCCTTTGGCCTGAAATGCAACTTAAAGAAATGTCAACTCGCCAAGACAAGTGTGACGTATTTGGGTTACGAGATTTCTCATAATAGAGTCTCGATATCGCGCGAAAAGAGAGAGGAGATCGTGAGTAGACAGTTTCCAAGGAATCGCACGGAGTTACACTCTTTTCTTGCGATGGCACAGTACTACAGCCAGTTCATACCCGATTGGGGTGCAACTCGAGCTAAGTTGGAGAAGATGATTGATTTCGGAGACTTTGAGAAGTGGGATGAGGAGGCTTTGCAGGCGTTTAATACGCTCAAAGATCTCATTTATAAAGATCCCAAGGACGGCGGATTAGTACTTATGATGCCCGACTTTACGAAGCCGTTCGTAGTCGACACAGATGCATCTAAGTTCGCGATCGGTGCGGTGCTGCAACAAGAAGATGAGGAGAAAAAGTTGCGCCCGATCATGTTTATTAGTAGAAAGCTGTGTGCGGCGGAGCGAAATTACTGCACGCGACAGAGAGAGGCGTTGGCAGTAGTATGGGCTCTCAAGAGGCTCAGAGAATACCTATGGGGAGGACCTCTATTCACGGTTAGGACCGATCATCATACCATTCTTTGGTTGATGAATTATGAACAAACCGGCCGTTTGGCGCGGTGGCAAGCTTTCTTGTCATGTTTCAATTTCACGATGGTCTACTTACCGGGAAAGCGAAACGTAGTCGCTGATAGCCTTTCCAGGCTAGAGTTTCAGTCGGAGGTGTCGGCTCTCGTATCATCACTGGAGATGATGGACCTGTCCACGGACAAGGTATACGAGGTGAGCCACATAGAGGCGATGCAGATGGCAAGAGGCGTTCGTTATGACCGCACGGGTCTACGATATAGTCCTCAAGGCCCGGATCATGGCATATGCTGTGAGGCGCATGTTCTCGAAGACGCTGAGTGGTCTTATGAGGCATACGAGAACGCGAAGGCGAATATAAAAGAAGAGGAGGAGACGACTGAGGTCTGTACTGAACCTCCACAGGAAAATCTAAGCGAGCTTGATGAAGACCCAGAAAGGGTAGGAGTAAGGTTGGAGGACGGTACTGTCCATATCGCCTCGCCTACCGCATGGAGGCAACAACAGGCGACGGATCCGGAGTTCAAGGAGCTCATAACGTTATACAAGAACCCTAATGAGCTTAAAAAGACTCCGCATATCAAAGATCAGATGAAGGAGATGGCGTGGAGAGATGGGCTATTGTGGTACAAGGGCCAGCACGGCAAATTTGCGTCACAGCCGGATAAATGGACTCTCTGGGTACCAGAGAAGTTGAGGCGCTTTATATATGTCGCTGCCCATAACTGCCCCTTGCTGGCACATCCGGGTCGACAAAGAACCCATTGGTTCATAGCGAGGCGATTTTGGTGGAAGGGGATGAAGGAGGAGATAGACAGAGAAGTGGACGCATGCATCCCATGCAAGACCACAAAGACACCGCTGAAGGCGAACTTTGGCCTGATCGGTACATTCCCTTTACACGCCGGGATGTTTGAATTCTTACACATCGATCATGTGGGACCTTTCCCCGAATCGGCCGAAGGGTACAGATACCTTCTTACTGCCATTGATCGAGCCACCAATTATGTGTGGGTTGTTCCTGTTAAGGACGCTACAGGCAAGACAACTGCGGAGGCTCTGATCGACAGGATCGTCTCGCAGATCGGAGTGCCTAGAAAGATATGTTCTGATCGAGGTTCTGACTTTAATAATGAAGTCATCGACAGACTATCTAAGTACTACGGGATGAAATGGCAATATGTTACTGCCTATAACCCGAGAGCGAATGGCAAGATCGAGCGGGTACATATATAGACCTCTCAAAGCCTCGCTTAAGATGTACTGTATGAAGAAGGAGAATCAGAGAGCCTGGGTGGAGGCAGCACCTTCATTTGCCTTTGCAATGAACTGTCTACCCTCATCGGCACTAGGAGGAGCCAGGAGCTCAGTCTCGCCATATCAATTGGTTTACGGCCGAGAGCCTAGTATCCCAACCTCGCTTCTGCACCCAAAGGATACTTGGGCAGATGAGGATGAGTTGTTCGGGATGAGACTAAGAGCGAAGATGGAGGCGGAGCAAATAGTTGCGGCGCACAGGGAGGCGGAGCGCAGAAAGACTGATGCACAAGGAGTGCGACAAGCGCACTTAGATCAAGTCCGTTTCCAGGTTGGGGATATTGTACTCCTGTACCATCCTCAAGTACCCAAGGGGGTTAGCTCTAAGCTGTTTACCCACTGGAAAGGACCATACCAGATCATGGATCAGATGGGACCTCTGAATTATAAGATCAGGGGTAGAGGGAAGGTGCAAATCGTGAATGTTCGAAGGCTGATCAAATATGACCCCTTCTTACTTGAGGATGAATCCGTTGAGGAGGCGTTGAAACGGATGAAGGAGGACTTCAAAGAGGTACCGCCTATACAGAAGGAGGATACCTTAGAAGAGGAAAATGCCTATCGGGCACCAGTCTCGGAGAAGGAGGAGACCGAGAAGGAGAGTAAGAAAGGCTCAAACCGCAAAAGCGCGGCGGGGACTCAGTCTAAAGCCCCCATAGTCCGCGGCGGTACGAAGGAGAAGTTCACGGAGGCGCAGAGGAGGAGAGCGCAAAACGATCTTATTTTTGACCAACCGAGGAAGGTGGCGAGGTCGACGCGAGCGGCGGATGTCCATGGAGGAGGAGAGAAAGACACTAACCCAAACGCGGGTAATGTGGACATTCGCCATGCGCGGTGGAAGGAAGGCGAGGCGATAGCGACCATCAAGTGGGTCCAAGACGCTTTTTATCTGATGCGACCGGCAGAACCTCATGTTGCCGATGACACTCTCTCAGATCTTTATTTCATGCGAGCTGTGGCAGTCCCGCAGACTACGCGGGCAGCACGGACATCGAAGAGATCCTTAGCAGCAAAAACAATACAACCGGTACTCCATTTCTGGAGAAGCATGGACCCTGTTGAGGATCCAAAAGCTAGACAATATTTACCGGTATACAAAGACGCAAAAGATCTCGAGACTTGGGATGGTACTATTACCCCTCGAGATAAAGACCACACTGCGTGGACTATTCAGTCACTGCCTAGGGGAGTGCTGGACATCCCTTTTGACTTATCATTGGGCGCCATCCCGAACGGAATTGGGGACAGTCTTGAGGAGTCGAAGTTTGACTTGACTTTTGTTGGCGGCCCGCCACATGGCAAAGAAGTTCGCGCAAGGCAACGAAGGCAGTAAGTGACAATTTTCTTTTATCACGCGTCGGACATTGAGCGACCGCATGTGGATTAATTTCATATTACCCATGCCAGATCATGTCTTATTGAAATAATTTTTTACCATTGTTGTTACTTGGCATTTCTATCGCAACATATGAGTGCGAAGATCAATCAGCAAATTGATACGACACCGTATAAGGGGATCGCTGGTGAGTTTAGCGATGGTGTTCCTGGTACGATCCTGCAACAAGTACTCAGGGTGATGTTCTCAAAAATGTTCTCCTAGTAGACATGTTAAATATTTTTCTTTGGATATACTCAAAATCGTCATACCAGTGCACGGTCCGTCTCTACTTGTGTCGGCATATCGCATGGTCGGGCTCACTCACCCCGGCTTTGGATATAGTTATTAGGACTGGCTCCCTAGTACTATATTAAGATAACCGATTGTATACAAGGGTATGTTATTAAAAGACAATTTATTTACTGATCGGAAGTGTTTTTGAAGGAGGAGAAAAATTATAATGCTGCTCTTGTTTTTTAATAGTAATACTATCGTTCTTGACATACTGCCTCAGAATTAAGTTACCGGCGGGGGGGACAACGAGTGGGGAAGGAGGAGTTTTTTTATTTACAAAGACGAGGCTAGAGATTTATCGTTGATTCGTGTCTGGCGTATGCGTTTTATATATCCAATGCACCGTCTATCAGTGGGTTAATGCACTTAGTTGCAACACACCGTAGCGTTGGTGCAGAAAAGAAATCAGCAATTACATGACGAAAATATTGCATATTTCCGTCATAAAAATGGGAAGGGGTACTGTAGGCATCACCCCCCGGATAGCCGGTAAAAAGTACACCTTTTTTGGTGTCAGGTGCACCTAGTTTCTTCCCATTATTTCACTATCGTTTGGCCGGATTTGACCTAATGCCATTTTAACCTTGGTCTGTTGCCGCTTTCTTTTGTGCGGTTTCACTGAGCTAATATAACGAGACATCATTCTCCTTTGGGGATTTGTGTTTGGTTGTATTACCGACTTTTTAACGAGCTATCTTCGGGGGATTTTAACAATCTATCTATCTATCTATCTATCTATCTATTTATCTATCTATCTATCTATCTATCTATCTATCTATCTATGATTATTTGTCAGAGATGGTGGGGAACGGCTAGCAAGATCTTCTTCTTCTTCTTCTTCTTCTTCTTCTTCTTCTTCTTCTTCTTCTTCTTCTTCTTCTTCTTCTTCTCCTTCTTCTTCTTCTTCTTCTTCTTCTTCTTCTTCTTCTTCTTCTTCTTCTTCTCAGCGAATGCAGCCACAGGGCCAGGGGAAAGAAATAAGGTCAAAAACAAGAGCTGGATATGGAGGCAAGCGAAAAAAAGAGGGCGTGGAAGGAGGAGGAGGAGGAGGAGGAAGAGGAAGAGGAAGAGGAAGAGGAGGAGGAAGAGGAGGAGGAAGGAGAGGAGGAGGAGAAGAAGAAGCAGAAGAAAAAGAAGAAGAAGTCAATAAAGACACGGACGGGGATGGTTGCGCGAGACGAACGTTACGTTCGGACAAGAGGGATGCGCCGGCCCGGCACGTAACGGCCAGGAACACATCCTGTTTGAAGTGGACCGGCCTGATCATGAGGTCTATGTACATTGTTGTTGTTGTTGTTGTTGTTATTATTATTATTATTATTATTATTATTATTATTATTATTATTATTATTATTATTATTATTATTATTATTATTATTATTATTATTTGGACACCGTGATAGCCCAGTGGTCAAGTTCTACCATCTGGGCCCTGTCGCCAGTTCGATTCCCGTCGGTGCCACCAGTATTTTCATTGAACATACCGGCCCGTCTGGAAGTGTTGGAACTGCCCGCGCGGGGGTGTCATTAGAGCCTATCGTCAATTCTTCGTACTCCCCTCACGGGTGAGACGATGGAGGCGCATGTGCAGATTTGCATCAGCCATTGACAGAGAAGCACTATTATTATTACTATTATTATTTATTGTTATTGTTGTTGTTATTATTATTATTATTATTATTATTATTATTATTATTATTATTATTGTTGTTATTATTATTATTATTATTTTGGACACCGTGATAGCCCAGTGGTCAAGTTCTACCATCTGGGCCATGTCGCCAGTTCGATTCCCGTCGGTGCCACCAGTATTTTCATTGAACATACCGATCCGTCTGGACCAGTATTTTCATTGAACATACCGGCCCGTCTGGAAGTGTTGGAACTGCCCTTGCGGGGGTGTCATTAGAGCTTATCGTCAATTCTTCGTACTCCCCTCACGGGTGAGACGATGGAGGCGCATGTGCAGAAATGCATCAGCCATTGACAGAGAAGCACTATTATTATTATTATTATTATTATTTATTGTTATTGTTGTTATTATTATTATTATTATTATTATTATTATTATTATTATTATTATTATTATTATTATTATTATTATTATTATTATCATTGCCCTGTCGCCAGTTCGATTCCCGTCGGTGCCACCAGTATTTTCATTGAACATACCGGTCCGTCCGGACCAGTATTTTCATTGAACATACCGGTCCGTCCGGACCAGTATTTTCATTGAACATACCGGTCCGTCTGGAAGTGTTGGAACTGCCCTTGCGGGAGTGTCATTAGAGCCTATCGTCAATTCTTCGTACTCCCCTCACGGGTGAGACGATGGAGGCGCATGTGCAGAAATGCATCAGCCATTGACAGAGAAGCAATATTATTATTATCATTATTATTATTATTCAGCCCAATGGCCTCAAGGCGTTAAACTGTGACGCCAACTCATAACCCTTTGGTGGTAGATGCTGGGGAGGAGGGTCGTTGCGCGCGTAAAAGATCTTAAACTCCGCATATGCTGGTTGATAGCCCAGGACCCAGCAGACACCAGATTGTTATGGGTGGGGTTTCGAGGCAGCTCTAGCAACCGCGCTTGGTGTATGCACTTGCAGATTCGGTGACGTCTTGCAAGAGGTTGCTGGGACTGCGGAATAACCTCGGCTTAGTGCAGTCTTGCCCTCAGGAGCTCCATCGGTGGCCCCGATCATCAGGCGAGAGACTGACACGGGGGGGTGGAGGATTTCGAACAAGGGTATTGGAGGCTTATGTCCGTTGAGGATATGCCATTAGCTGCATCAGTACGCCTCAGATATAGTATTTTCATTATTATTATCATTATTATTAATGATAATAATAATAATTATTATTATCATTAATAATAATAATAATAATAATAATAATAATAATAATAATAATAATAATAATAATAATAATAATAATAATAATAATAATATTATTATTATTATTATTATTATTATTATTATTATTATTATTATTATTATTATTATTATTATTATTATTATTATTATTATGGACACCGTGATAGCCCAGTGGTCAAGTTCTACCATCTGGGCCCTGTCGCCAGTTCGATTCCCGTCGGTGCCACCAGTATTTTCATTGAACATACCGGTCTATTTCTGGACCAGTATTTTCATTGAACATACCGGCCCGTCTGGAAGTGTTGGAACTGCCCTTGCGGGGGTGTCATTAGAGCTTATCGTCAATTCTTCGTACTCCCCTCACGGGTGAGACGATGGAGGCGCATGTGCAGAAATGCATCAGCCATTGACAGAGAAGCACTATTATTATTATTATTATTATTATTATTATTATTATTATTATTATTATTATTATTATTATTATTATTATTATTATTATTATTATTATTATTATTAGACTATTATTATTATTATTATTATTATTATTATTATTATTATTATTATTATTATTTAGTAAATCTGCCTTGGAGTGTTGACTGTGACATATTTGAGGGAAATCCCGATGAAAAAACCTAGTCACACTTGCTAAACAGAGTTCCAGCCCAATGGCCTCAAGGCGTTAAACTGTGACGCCAACTCATAACCCTTTGGTGGTAGATGCTGGGGAGGAGGGTCGTTGCGCGCGTAAAAGATCTTAAACTCCGCATATGCTGGTTGATAGCCCAGGACCCAGCAGACACCAGATTGTTATGGGTGGGGTTTCGAGGCAGCTCTAGCAACCGCGCTTGGTGTATGCACTTGCACATTCGGTGACGTCTTGCAAGAGGTTGCTGGGACTGCGGAATAACCTCGGCTTAGTGCAGTCTTGCCCTCAGGAGCTCCATCGGTGGCCCCGATCATCAGGCGAGAGACTGACACGGGGGGGTGGAGGACCTCGAACAAGGGTATTGGAG
>WBZZ01005846.1:237500-245000 GCA_019918135.1 Paulinella micropora | reverse complement strand
GCCTGGTGGCCAAAAACCTCAATTTTCACGTGTGGGTGCCACCCTCGACCAGAACGGGTACGAACAATCGCAGGGCTCCCCCGAATCCACCCTTTCCCTTCGACAGGGTACGTTGCATTGCCGGAGGTGCCGCAAAGGGCGCCTGGTGGCAAAAAACCTCAATTTTCAGGTGTAGGTGCCACCCGCGACCAGAACCGGTACGTACAATCACAGGGCTTGGGTTCCCGGGGGGAGGGCCTCCCGGACCCCCCTGCCCCGTCGACAGGGTACGTTCAATGGCCGGAGGCACCGACAAGTACTGCCAAAATACAAGGAAATTTGGCATTCAGGACACTCCCCTAACGCAAATATTTGCGTGAATTCCAAGAAAATTATACCAGCATCAAGATCGAGTCTGGGGCTAGCCACCCTGCCAATATGAGCTCCCAACTCCTCCTGGTTCCCACAAACCATGATTTATTCCGATGGGGGGGTGCAAAAAAAGGCCAAAAAAACAAGGAATTTTCACATTCAGGACACTCCCCTAACGCAAATATTTGCGTGAATTCCAAAGAAATTATATCGGCATCAAAATCAAGTCCGGGGCTAGCCACCCTGTCAATATGAGCTCCCAACCCCTCCTCGTTCACACAAACCATGATTTATTCCGATTGGGGTGCGAAAAAAAACAAGGAAATTTGGCATTCAGGACACTGCCCTAACGCAAATATTTGCGTGAATTCCAAAAAAATCATATCAGCATCAGCATCGAATCTGGGGCTAACCACCCTACCAATATGAGCTCCGAACTCCTCCTCGTTCCGACAAACCATGATTT
This sequence comes from Paulinella micropora, assembly GCA_019918135.1. Lineage (NCBI taxonomy): Eukaryota > Cercozoa > Imbricatea > Euglyphida > Paulinellidae > Paulinella > Paulinella micropora. Next base: position 244,183 of record WBZZ01005846.1, on the reverse strand, counting down.
ATTCCGACAGGGGTGCCGATTTGCGGGTGGGTGGGTTGGGGGGTACACAATTTTCATTTTCCCCCTCCTCCCAAACCCCCCACCCCCTTGTCCAACACCTTTCAGGGATAATAACAATAATAATAATAATAATAATAATAATAATAATAATAATAATAATAATAATAATAATAATAATAATAATAATAATAATAGGCTTCCTCAGACTATAGCATCAGATCCAGATCCTGGACATGTGCCTCCATTGGGTCACCGGGGTCAGCCGATCCCAACGCATTGTCAGAACACCAAACAGACATAGCAGCAACAGCAACAGCAGGGGCACACATGGGGGCTGTGAAGTGCATGAAGATCTAGATGCGAGGGTGTTAGCTGAAGAGAAGAACTCGGAGACACTACGCTGCGCTCCCGAACCCCTCTCTCTAGCCAGGACGTCCACACTGCGCGGACGGCCGCGCCGCGCAACATCAACGTCACTTGGGGGAGAGGGTGGGACAGAAGCTGATGGAACCTCAGTGAGGTCAATCACCTCCTCGCCCCCATCCTCCACCCCAAGCTCCTCCCTTTTACCCTCCCTAGCAGACCAACACTCAGACACATATGATCCAAACAACACATCCAACTTTGGAGGGGGACGCAACGCTGTAACCCCTAACAACGCAGCAAGCCTAAAGTTACTGCGGAAGCGCGACTTCCCCTGAAAAATCTTACAAAACAATCGTGATTGATCCACAGGCGACATATCATCCCAACCCTGCCGCACAGAGCCCTCCCGCTCCCGCCCAAGCAACACATCCTCCACCACAACCTCACCGCCTACGACCTCACCACCCTCCTCACTCCCTCCATCCCCCTCAGCAGCCCCCACAGCCATGCCACCGAGCCTCTGCATACTCAGCAACAGCTGCTTACGTCTCCCCTCATGCATGGGGCAATCCCATAAGAAGTGCGCAAGGGACTCATTGACATCATCATGACAACAGAAGCAGCGAGGGGACATGCCACTGACCAACTTGCTGCGGTACAACCGAAGGCGGTTGTTGCAGCTGAGCAACATTCTCCGAAGCAGATTATAATGCGCATCATCAAGGGCTACCCATCTTGGGAACTCCTTAGTTCCAAAGACTTGTCTTAGGATGACTCGCAGGCCATCAGTAAGATCGCTGCGTGCCTCTCGCTTGTCCCACATCAGTTGCTGCACCATCTTGACGTCCTGCTGAAGGGCCCACTTGTCCACAGTCGAACTCCAACCCTCGAGGTCCTTCTCTGAGCTATTTAGGAGCTCCTGAAGCCCTTGTTGTAGATCCATTGAGTCCCTGATAGCGCCTTCGGCCTCCGCAGTCCAGTCGGATTTGACTTGAGATGCGATGACAGGAAATCGCTTCTCCGGTAGAACACGCAGCCGTCCATAGAACTTCAGTTGCGCCGCCCGTCGCAAACGCTCCGCACTGAAAGAGCGCGCCAGAAAGAGTGTAATCCACTTGCTTGTCTTAGGGCTGATGCCGAGAATCATCCTCATGGGGCGCAGCATTGCTGCCTCCAGCTTGGTGAGCTGCGATACGGGGGCACGCCAGACATCGAAGGCGTACTTCAGCTTGGCCCCCACAAGTTGATTCCAGCACATGAGACGATACCTAGCTTGTATCTCACCTGCACACCACAAAGAGTACCAACCTGCGGTGGCGACTTCAGTGACACGCGTAGCCCGCAGGGCCTGCTCCTTCCACTTCAGGTCGTCGGTGATAACCACTCCCAGGTACTTGTACTGACTGGTGACACAAAGCTTCTGGCCGCGAAACCACACCACGGGCTCACCTCGCTCCCTGATACTTGGTCGTTTCGCCTTGCTCGACGTGTAAATGGGCATGATTTCCGTCTTGCCGGGCTTCAAGTTGACTTCCAGCCGGTAATCTTCCGCGAACTTGGCCACAACATTGACCATCTTCTGGAGCTCGGTGCGACTGTGAGCGATGAGGGCCACGTCGTCCGCGTATAGAAGTGCCTTGATGTCGTTCAGCCGCTTCACATCCGTGATCTTGAGGGCACTCGCCAGCCGATCACACAGCTCATCCATAAAGACGTTGAAGAGTGTGGGAGAGAGAGGGGACCCCTGTTGGACGCCTACACCCTCCAGTACTTCGGGGGTGAGTGCTCCATCAACTAGCACTTGCGACGAAGTCTGCTCGTAGCACCTGCGTAGCGTGCGCCAGAACTTGCCCCTTACACCCAGCTTCCAGAGCCTCTCAAATAGGCCATCTCTCCAAACAGACGGGAAAGCCTTGCGTAGATCGACGAACAGGACATACGACTCCCGCTTCTGCTGCTGACGCCCCTTCAACCTCTGCCAAAGGGTAAAGACCTGATCCGTAGTGCGACACCCCGGGCGGAAGCCTCCCTGCTCTGGACGTAGCTTATCCGGGCCATCCACGAAGAGCGTTAGACGAGTAGCTAATAAGGACAGATACAGCTTACCAAGGCAACTAATAATCGAGATATCCCTCCAGTTGTCAGGATCCTTAGGATCCCCACCCTTGGGGATATTGACGATGATTCCCTTGCCCCAAGCTTTTGGAGTCCTCTCGGCTTCTCGAATCCAGTTGAAGTACTGCGTTAAGTAGCCATTGATGTAGGCGCCGCCATACTTGAGCATCTCGTTCTTCACTTTGTCCTCGCCACAAGCTTTGTGGTTATTCAGGGCACGTTGCCTTGCAAGGACCTCCTCTTGCGTGAACGGCTTGTCCAGCTCTTCGCAAGTGTCTTCACCTACTTCGTGCTCCTTCATAGCCCGGACCACCTCATCTCTGAAGCGATCGTTCCAGTGGAACTGCCGCTTAGCTTCGGCTTCCTCCCACTCCAGCAAGCCTGCTTCTGCACAGCACGCCACCACAACAGCCGCACTTGCCGGATTTTCCCGTGGCTTCACCGAATTTCTCCGAAATTCCTCCCACCGAGCGACCTTTTCCTGCAGCGTACACGCCAGTGAGCCATCCTCCCTTTGCACCGGCGCGGAGACCTTCGTTCTGCGTGCCCCGCCAAGCCGCTTCGCGAGTAGCCAAAAGCGCTTTGAGGATTGTTCGCGTTGACATTTGACCGCTTCTTCCTGCACTTGCTTGAAGGAGGCGGACTTCTTGGCCCGAGTTGCCTTCCGAATTTGCTTGCGGAGCCGTAGCCAATTCAGACGGGCTTCCGCATTCGATTCATCCCTCCTGTATGCTGCGTAGGCCTCCCGGCGCTGCTGAATGAGCTCCTTTAGCTCCCCGTCGAACCAATTGTTGGTGAAACGGGGTCGTATACATCTGGAGCCAAGGACCCGGTGCGCCGCCATTCGGAAGGACTGCGCCACTCGCTCGGTGACGTCATCTACCACCCGTTGGCTGTCGGCACCACCCGATAGGTCAAGCTCAGGCAGCTGATGCACTCCAAGCTTCTGTAGGCAATGCTGGAATACGTCATCGAACTTGTCGCGTAGATAATCCAGCGCTTGCTTCGCAGCGTGATCATTACCCGAGACACCAGCACCAATAAGCTTATCAACACGAAAGGACCTGTAAGGTTTCGCAGCCCGCTTTGGCCGGCGCTGGCCGCTCCACGTCAGTTCGGCCCATACTGCCTTGTGGTCCGTATCAAGATCATCTTCGCATACTCCGAACTTTGCTCCAGATGCCAAGCCAGGCGACGCGCAGATGTAATCGAGAAGGTGCTTGCCTGTGCCCATGCCGCGCTGCTCACGCCGGGACCACCAGTAGGACCCTTCCACTGGGCACGAGAAGCCGCTCAGATTTCGCAGGCCCGTAGCGACGAGGACAGCCGCGAGTCTCTTGCCGTTCTCCGAACGTACCGGTGCTCCCTTATCATCGACCTCCCCGTGCTGACCGACGATGCCCTCCTCTTTTCGGCTGCATGCCGGCCCGAGCTTCGCGTTGGCATCCGCCACCGTGACCACAAGACCTTTGGCTCCAAAAAAAGCTATAGCTGCCTGCCAGGCCGCATACGCCTCTGACGACTCTTCTTCCTGCGTTTCCTGGGGAAAGTAGCCGTTGCCCACATAGATATCCTGAGCGCCGGTAGCACCCGAGGCGATACGCAGCCACACTTGCTGCCGGTGGTCGACGGGGGCTGACACCAGGTTGCAATACGGACCAAGGAAGTTAGCCACCGCGAATAGAACCCCACCCTTGCAGCGATTTTTCTCGCTGACCTCCGCAGGTTTTCCAAAAATCCGGAATCCATCCAGGCTGCATTTGGAAAGTTGCTTCTTGCCCATGCGGTGCTCCTGAGCCCCGATGACTAGCCAGCCCTCGTGCTTGTAGAATGATGCCCATTCCGCCGTGCCTACGTTGTCGTATCCCGTTTTACCCTGCCAGTTGTGACTCGCGACGAGTAGCTTGAAGCCGGTATCGAACTGCTTGGAGCGGTGCTTCTTGGCTCGTTTCCGGACCCGACGGCCGCGCTTGGCTTCCGCCCTCGTGCTGCCCCCCTCTGCAGGTGCTTGCGCAGGTTGGTCCCCCACTGCACTGGCCGCCGAATGCAGGGGCACCACATGCATATCAGCACACTCAGACATACACTTAGGTGCATCGGCAGCCAATGCCGAAGACACCACCTGCACATCATCGACACATTCTTCATGCAGAGGCAAGACGCGATATCCCGTCGCAGCTTCCTCCTTCCGGACCGCCGCTTCCCCACGCAGATGGATGCGAATAAGCCTTCGGACACGTTCCCTGTCCCTGAACCTGCGCCCAAGGGCCACATTGCCCCTCTGCCGAAGAATTTGAGATGTTTGAGTTGCTGCAACGCCGTCTGCCTGCTGTCATCGTCCTCGTAGACCAGCTCCAGGTGACGAAACATTCGCTGGCCTTGCCACTCCATTACCGGGACCAGCAGACCAAGACCGCTCATTTTGGAGGCGATCTCCTGTAGATTGGCGCGTTCTGAGAGCCCCCAGACAATCAGATTACGCCCGTCCTTGTCGTACCGATCTACCCGCCGGTACCGTCGAGGCGGCGGTGCCATCTGCCATATAGCGCCGCTCGCCTTATGTTGAAGCGCCGACCCGTGTGCTAGGTTTGGGGAGGAAGGATGAGGCGCAGCTAAGATAGCCTCTCCACGTGGTTCAGGAATTCCGTCATATACGCGAGCCCTCATCCTCCCATCCTGGGACATCGGGCCAGAGCCCGTCGAAGAGGCATTCCCATGGGGATTGTCCAGGTCTTCGGCGATTCTACCTTGTCCCATAAGGGCCACAGTGGTAGCTCCGTGCTTCGCGTATTTGTAATCCATTGAGAGTAGTAGATGGCCAATGTCGCTGGCCATCACCGCCGCGCCTCTTTACGCCGAGGAAAGCGCCCGTCCATGCAAATAGCATCGGCGGTATCTGCAACACACACTACACGCATTTTCGCCGGTGTCACTGGATGCTGCCACGTCGCTTCGTGCCCTTGGGCGCCCGCCAGCACCCCCAGCGTCACCAGAACCTGCCTCACGCACTACACACACTCTCCATCGCATCGCCAACGCCTCTACTCTCATGCCTTATGGACTTTCAGCTGCTCCTAACAATACACATCATGAGGTACGGGTGTCCCCGAGTGGAGCCAGATCGGACGGCGTGCCGCTGAAACTCCTTCCCCCACGTGGGTATAGAAGGCGCGAACCTAGCGGTACCTATAGGGTCTTACAGACAAGTATAGTAATCCCAGCCGAAGCTGCTCAGTTAGAAATGCAACGGTGGAGGGTGTGAATGCATGGGGCAAGGCACGGCAACGCAGCAAGGCACTGGCAAGGCATTGGGACCGACTGAAGCCCCTCTCCAACGTGCGCTCATCATGTGTTCCAGTTAGGCAACCCCGAAGAAGCGAAGATAGGGAGGAGACAAAACCCAGATAGGATGAAGATAGGATTAACATGAAGCCGAAATGGAGCCGAGTTGGAACAGGTCAACTCAGCCCCATCTCGGCTCAATGTGAATCCTATCTTCAACCCATCTCGGTACTGTTTCCTCCGAATGCTCACCTCAACAAGATCACCAAACCGGAACTGGAAGCTCCCAGGCATTTACTCGGCAGGAAATTCGGCGAAAATGGGCTAACCAGGAAACCAGACCCAAACCAACAGCCAAGAAAAACGAGCCAACCAACAATCCAACAGACAACCCCACAACCTGCCTGGCCGAACCCCTACCGAGTAAATGCCCAGTTGAGAGTTGCGCATATCCCGGTGACCGCCCTCCCCAAGCGGTCACCTTCGTGGGGAGAGGCCCAACCACCTCCTCTTCCCATGGAGTGCCATCTTGTGCACCCCTCCAGAATAATAATAATAATAATAATAATAATAATAATAATAAATAATAATAATAATAAATAATAATAATAATAATAATAATAATAATAATAATAATAATAATAATAATAATAATAATAATAATAATAATAATAATAATAATAATAATAATAATAATAATAATAATAATTATAGTGCTTCTCTGTCAATGGCTGATGCAAATCTGCACATGCGCCTCCATCGTCTCACCCGTGAGGGGAGTACGAAGAATTGACGATAGGCTCTAATGACACCCCCGCACGGGCAGTTCCAACACTTCCAGACGGGCCGGTATGTTCAATGAAAATACTGGTGGCACCGACGGGAATCGAACTGGCGACAGGGCCCAGATGGTAGGACTT
>WBZZ01005846.1:172500-232500 GCA_019918135.1 Paulinella micropora | reverse complement strand
CTTTGCTGCGCAAGCTTGCAAAAACCTCATTTCACAGCACACACAACATGAGCTTCTCCCCTCTCTCCTAGGTCTTCTGTTTTTAAAAACAAAGACCTAGGTGGTGCATATCGTTATATGTATGATGATGTGCATAAATATGCTTGAAGATGGTAGGCATGAGGCGTGATTATGCTATAATGATGTATATGTGTGTGGTGTAATGTGTGTGTGTGTTTTGCTTTCCACCCTTTTCTCACCACCACTACCCAAGCGAAAAGACATATAAAAGATGGGTGGGTGGGTGGAATTATTCAAAAAACAACCGTAAAATTTGCTCTAAGCACTTTTGTGCTAGAGCGAAAAATCAAATCTGAGGGTGAAGGGGTTGTCTTTGTAATGTTCAAAATTTTGGAGCGGGAACAATAGTTCCCGCTTAATTTATTATCGTAATTAACACTGCAGCGTTCACTTTTCAGTCTCCCTTACGGCCCACCCACTGATATTTGTGAAATGACGCTTTTGCTGCGCAAGCTTGCAAAAGCCTCATTTCACAGCACACACAACATGAGCTTCTCCCCTCTCTCCTAGGTCCAGTAAACCTCTGACTGCAAATGCCAAATTTTTCCGACCTTCCCAGTCTGATTGCCTTATTTTTCCCGAATCATACCACAATCATTTGGCAAAAAGGAAGTACTTTACAGCATATAGGCGATCTCAACGTAACGGCGGTTTTGCAAACGTAACGGCGGTCTGCTGACTTGAGATTTTTAGTGCATCTTGGATAACTTTCCTTTATGGGAGTGTTTATGTGGTCGAACGACTGCTTCACCAGCAGTATCGCTGTTCTTTCCAGTGCGACCTTGTTACCACAGTCACTGCATGTGTGCTGTAGGTCCGCATAGCGGAGGGGGGGGCTGTCCTCTTTCGCAGAGCCACCAGATCCATACCGACCTCCGCCTCCACAACAATTGTGTGTCTCCGTCTCTGTCGTATCGCTGTCTGCTATGAGCCTATATTCTGTGTTTCGTCTCTTTTTCCTTTTGTGTCTGTTTGCCAGTGTGCATGTCTACGTGAGTGTAGCTCTCTAATTTCCTTCTTCTGGTTGGGTTTGTATCCTTCTTGATGTCAAAATGCACAGATTTGTGTGCCGTTGTCGTGTGATTGATAATAACTCCGATGTCAAGTCGCTGGAAGTCGATTACATGTATCATAGTGTCCTTACCATCGTAAGTTGTTGTAGTAAGAATAATAATTAATAGTATGTAGTTGTCGTTTTATGTTGTAATGTTTAGCGTTTTCTTGCAAACAATTGCATGTTTTTTCAAAATGCTGTCTGCACCTACGTTTTTGGTGTTGATTCTCTTATGATATGGATGTAAGGACATACTGATAGTGTCGAACCGACGCAGCACCAGTTTTTCTATGATCGACCCATGTGCCTGTCTCTGTTATGTTTGTAAAACGTATTTAACTAAAAAGTAGGGGACTGTATATGAATTTCTTTTGCAAAGGTTGACACTTGGCACACAATACTACTCTATCAGTTACAGTAGCAAGTGGTAGTGCTTATACAATAGTATACATAGAACTAAACATTCGACAATCTTGGGGGTATCCCTTTTTCCGAAATTTTCCATGAAGTATATGGACTTTTTTGAAAACGTGTGGAAATGAAAGGAAATGAATTCCCTGATTGCAGAACATATAAAAATAATATTAAAATATGTTTTTAGTAATTGTAATACACTTTAACTTCATCTTCAGAGGTGGGCAGGAACCGGTCCGACACGGTAATTTTTCTACTTTTTCGTAGTCCCGGCTACCATGAATCTATGATGATAACAATGCCGAACATGCAGAATTTGCTTTTACTGTTTATTCTTGCTTATATTAAGCATTTTACTATATTAAGACATGGTTTTACCTTCAAAAAATTCTGTTTGCCCGCTGTGACGTACGCTGGTACGTAGAGGGGGGAGGGGGGGGGGTGGGGGGGGGGGGGGGGAATGGGTCGGAGGGAGGACGCTTCACATCAGATTCTGGTGCATTATCAGAGTTAAACAAATTTCTAATTTCAGTTTTTAGAAGAAGCGTTACAGTTGCAGTTGCCCTAGACAAAAACCATTATGAAAAAGTCGGACCCAGAAAAATTCATTCAAAAAAAATAATCACATACGACCACGTCCACGTCCACGTCCACGTCCACCCGCAGCACGACGTGCGCGGCGACGTCCGCGCAAACGGATTCCTGAGTTACGCATTCTCCAACTTGCGTCGGAGCGATCTGAATCATCTACAATATGGATAGCATCATGTTAAGGAGGAGAAGAACAAGAAGAAGAAGAAGAAGAAGAAGAAGAAGAAGAAGAAGAAGAAGAAGAAGAAGAAGAAGAAGAAGAAGAAGAAGAAGAAGAAAACTAATACCATGCTTTTCTTCCTCTGAACCAGAAGATCGATCAGACGATGAGTCAGTTGATGAACTGGAAGATGAAGTATCAGATAAGTCATCCTCTGAATCTGCCACTGGTTCTGCAGGCTGAGCAGCACCAAGCTCTTCTTCCTCAGGGAACCCACAGTCGCATCGTTCGAAATGGTTCCACGCTTGTTCAATAAGCTCTGCCTTCTTGAACTGTTTCCGATCGGAGTTTTGCGTTGCAACACCATGCATTCTCATCCATGATTTCAATTCGCTAACTACCATCTGCTTGGACGCAAATTGCTTTTTTTCCTCTGACGATCTTAGCAACGTGAGAATTTTCCGCCAAGGCTCAGAAGCATTTCCAAATGCTAAATCCTGCTCCTGCTTTTCTTCGCTAGTAAGCTGTCTTGCACCACGCCATCTCGGGTGAGCTGGAGGACGTCCTTCATTAACAAAATAAGTGCGTGGTAAGGACAGCAGCTCTTCATCGGTCAAACGCGTAAGTGCGTTCATTTTCTCCTGTCGTTCTTGAGGCAACTCCATCCAATTTACAGGTAGCTCGTCGATCAATCGAAATTCTGCTCTCCATTCCTTGCCTTTTGCATCGACACAGGACATATGAGCAGGACGGCCGGGCAGGCCGCCTTCGAAGTAATCTCCATCCACCTCTACTCTGGTCAAATTTCCACCTGCTAACATTTCCTCCACATGTGCTCGCTCATCCGGCCCTAGGTATTTAGTAGCCAAAGCACGAATATCCTTCTTCAGGCGCGGATTGACGAAGTAGCCGACTGGAAGCTTGGGAGGCATGTCGGTCGCTGTCATAAATAGAGAGAGAGATAGATAGATAGAACGAGAGAAAGAGAGAGAGAGAGAGATATATATATATATATAGAGAGAGAGAGAGAGAGAAAGAGAAAGATAGATAATATTATTACCGGGGCGTCCGATAAACAAATTGATCGGTTCTCCTCTGGGATCATCACGCACTCCATGAAAATCCTGTGCGTCTCCCCAAGTAGCGATCTCTACAGTCGGCAAAGCGTCAGGATCTTTCTTGGTGATTCTATATGCCAAGGGTTTGTTGTAGTTTTTGAAACTCTTGTTCATACACGGGCTAAATGAGTCATCCAGTCGTAGTTACATCCGAGAACAACCAGCACATGCCTCTTCTTGTGCTGCTTCTTGAATGCAAGAATGAGCTTTAATAACGCTTGAGCGATGTTAGTTGTCAGGAAGGTGCTCTTCCACCCGATATCCATAACTCGAAATTCCTGATCATCTCCATCGTGCCCGTGCCCTGGTGGCTTGCGATGTGACTCTACTTGGAAACGGATTCCTCTGTCAACGACATTGAGCCCAAGGAAACCCAGCATCGCCCACGCGGTGTTATCACCAGCTCCGTCCCACTCAAGATATAATTTCCACGCTTGCATTGTGCGAGGGTTCCAAAGTTGCCAATGTAAAAGTGCGGCAAGCATAGTAATGTTGCTGTTCGCGCCGTGTTCTACCGCGCCTTCAAGGTACGTCAGAATAAAATGCGTATCGGTAGTGTAGCAGGTATTGATTCCAACGCAAAGGCGAAACACAATTTTTCCTTTGAAATCTTTCGCGGCGCGGCGGCAAGATGGGATCTTCACTGGCGGTTTCATATCGGCTGATATGACTGTGGCAGCAAAATCTGCTGGTGCTGCCTTCTTGCGCTGCATGCTGGCAACGCGGCACGCCCTGTGAATTTTGTGATGAAGCCTGCTACGGCGACGCCATTCTTGAGCTTCTACTTCAGTCCTGAAACCGTTAGAATGATCAGCAGCAAGCTCTGTGCAGATCTCGCATTTTGAGAAATCTCCTTCTGCAAAACAAACCTGTAATAAGTAATGATAACGAAAATATGCATAATACCTCTGACAAACTTGACGTGCGGAAAATCCATGCGCCAAACTTTGTTGATCGTATTGTCTGTCGGAGGATTATTTGGATCAACTCGTTTCGAACAACCAAACCGAAGGCACATATCTTTCCAATTCTCGCGAACATAGTTTTGGACTCCTGCGTCCTGAGCCATTTCTTGCATCCTCCATATTCCGTCGCTGCATATCTCCGGGTAACTCTCCATGAACTTCTCGCAGAGTAATACTGCTACCACATCTTCTGTTTCAGGAACGGTTGAGTAGCTTTTTGTCAAAACCTTCGTGTTATTTGCAAGAAGTTTGTGTGCTCTTGACAAAACTTTATCACCGATCCCGTAGATACGCTGCCAGGCTACTTTTCATCGTGTAGGGGCGCGTTGGATTCTTACGTGGTCTGCTGTAAGGAATTGGTGATAATCTCATGATGTTATACAACAGCTCATTCGATTCCATAAGCTCGTCGAAGTTCAATCGAAGCTCGTTGGATAATTCCGCATCGTCCACGCCGACCAGAGGAGGAAGCAATCCAGGGTTGATAGATGCAGCATCACCGTTTGAATCCGTATCTGAACACTCTTCGTCGACGTTCTACGCAAACAAGATCGCTTATGAACATTAACCAGCATGAACATAGACAGGTAGAGAAAAAAAATTACCATGGAGCCAGTAGGAAGATATAGTCTAGAGCTGCTGCAGCTACTAACATCATATCCTGTAGTGACAGTAGAACTGTCTGACTGTTTCCAGCTGTCGAGGTTAGCATCAACGTCAGGAACACCTGCCTGTAAAAAAGAATCTTCTCAGTAATAATTTTCATTTATTTATTTTTTACCTGTGCATCACTCAAGCTTGATTTTTCTGTGATGACTGTAATGTCCGAGCTTTCCCTGGGCAGAAGCGTGCGGCGACTATCTGAAATTGAGGACACGCTGTCGAGAAGCTTCCTCTTTTTTTCCGGCGGAATAGATGATGACCTGGAGAGCGGTTGCTTTCCATCAGAACTAATACTGCTGACCGACGCTAAAAGTTCAACCTTTGCTTCATGAAGCAAGGAAATTGACTTAAGTGGAAGCGGATGTTCTTTCTCAGGAACGATGAAACATACATGACCAATGTCAGTCTCGAACAGGAAAACTGGGATTTTAGCTCCTTCCTTGGCAGCCTCTTTCAACCAGACCGGATGTGCATCGCTTGGCAGCGTAGCTATCTCTAGGTCTGGATTAGGTGCATAGCTGAGCAAAATCTCTTGATCTTTCGATATTGCGGTGGTGACAGTCACAATAGGAGTACCCTTGCTGACCTGACATTATTTACAACAAAATTTATAGAAAAAATACAACACACGTAACAAAAACTTACATTGCATGGATGTATGTAACAACTAACATAATTTACCTTCACGTTCGGTCGGCAAGTGTCATCGTCGAGCTTGTTGAACCCTTGCGATGAAGAGTTGATGAGATGCATTGCATTCCTGCTCGATTCGTTAATGAATTTAATTGGATGCATCCCTGTTTGCAGGGAACTCCCAATTTTCATAGTGAAATGATCAGAAAATGCAGCATGATCTGCAGCACGCAAAGACTTTCCTCCTGGTTCGAGGAGCCCAAGCTGAAAAGAAGGAGGAAGGTATTTATCAGCAAAGACTCCGTAGCCACCACCACGGTGTGCCACATATATCGGCGCATTGCTAGCCCTCAGCATGGCATACCTAAAGTTTGAAATACACATGAAAAAAATGGCAGCGCTTCCCGTTAGAGGGAATCACTAAAAAAAAAAAGGACAGAGAAAGGCTCACTGATAGAAGGCCACACACACTAGCTAGTTATACTAAAGCTAGTATCTATACTCCCCTCTTTAAACTATGCTATATAATAATAATAATAATAATAATAATAATAATAATAATAATAATAATAATAATAATAATAATAATAATAATAATAATAATAATAATAATAACAATAATAACAATAATAATAATAATAATAATAGATTTATCAGTCAATTGGCCTTTGATCCTGTCGGACATGTGCCTCCATTGGTAGCACGGGGCCGTTCGGTGACGCGGCTCCGCTCCAAAGACTCAATAATAATAATAATAATAATAATAATAATAATAATAATAATAATAATAATAATAATAATAATAATAATAATAATAATAATAATAATAATAATAATAATAATAATAATAATAATAATAATAATAATAATAGTGCTTCTCAGTCAATGGCGAATGCATTTCTGCACATGTGCCTCCATCGTCTCACCCGTGAGGGGAGTACGAAGATTTGACGATAGGCTCTACTGACACCCCCGCAAGGCAGCTCCAAGCAACAATAATAATAATAATAATAATAATAATAATAATAATAATAATAATAATAATAATAATAATAATAATAATAATATATTGAAGAGGAAATGCAAAATCATGCCGGTCAGTTTCACAAACTTTTGTGCAGAGTTTTTTCCACAGATTGTTGTGTACAGAAGAAAAGAATAGCATTCCCGCTCATTCTGAGCTGGGAAAAGAGCGGGAATGCTGTTACATCTTCTCGAAATGTCATGCTCTCAATAAAATCTCTGCACAAAAGTTTGCAAAACAGCAATCCAAAAACGAGTTTCATCGAATTGCTGGTTTGTGAAAAATAGATTAAGTTGGGTCGTGCAATGTTAGGAAATGACATTTATAGCTTCAACAAACACGTTGCAGCAGAAACATGCAAGGGATGACATGAGTTGAGAGTACGTACTAGGAAGGAAATGCAAAATCATGCCGGTCGGTTTTCACAAACTTTTGTGCAGAGTTTTTTCCATAGATTGTTGTGTACAGAAGAAAAGAATAGCATTCCCGCTCATTCTGAGCTGGGAAAAGAGCGGGAATGCTGTTACATCTTCTCGTAATGTCATGCTCTTAATAAAATCTCTGCACAAAAGTTTGCAAAACAGCAGTCCGAAAACGAGTTTCATCGAATTGCTGGTTTGTGAAAAATAGATTAAGCTGGGTCGTGCAATGTTAGGAAATGACATTTATAGCTTCAACAAACACGTTATAGCAGAAACATGCAAGGGATGACATGAGTTGAGAGTACGTAGGAAGGAAATGCAAAATCATGCCGGTCGGTTTTCACAAACTTTTGTGCAGAGTTTTTTCCACAGATTGTTGTGTACAGAAAAAAAGAATAGCATTCCCGCTCATTCTGAGCTGGGAAAAGAGCGGGAATGCTGTTACATTTTCTCGAAATGTCATGTTCTCAATAAAATCTCTGCACAAAAGTTTGCAAAACAGCAATCCAAAAACGAGTTTCATCGAATTGCTGGTTTATGAAAAATAGATTAAGCTGGGTCGTGCAATGTTAGGAAATGACATTTATAGCTTCAACAAACACGTTATAGCAGAAACATGCAAGGGATGACATGAGTTGAGAGTACGTAGGAAGGAAATGCAAAATCATGCCGGTCGCTTTTCACAAACTTTTGTGCAGAGTTTTTTCCACAGATTGTTGTGTACAGAAAAAAAGAATAGCATTCCCGCTCATTCTGAGCTGGGGAAAGAGCGGGAATGCTGTTACATCTTCTCGAAATGTCATGCTCTTAATAAAATCTCTGCACAAAAGTTTGATAATAACACGACCCTTTTTCCACACGTTCAAATTTCAGACCGGCCCGAGAAAAATTTTAAGGTTGAAGGCGCTGACTGGTAGTTATGTCTTTGGAATTCAACTCATTTTGCTCGTTTGTCAACGTGTAGGATCACTTTCTGACTCTGGCATGTCTACGAAGCACATTGCCAAGACTCTGCAAGCCATTCTCAAAAATTCGCGTGGGGAATTGTTCCTTAAAATCAACGGGTCTGCAGACGTGCTGCCCTTTGATTGTGTGGAGATTCCCCACGCCGTCTTTTGCAAGCATGATCTGGTATATGCTTGCTCACTTACTTACTTACTTATTTATTTAATGTGCAACATGCAGGGCAAAGGCGATTTGGAGGAGTTGGTCCGCGGCTTCAGCTACACCTGGAATGCACAAGGTATTATGTATGTATGTATGTATTTATAATGCATGCATCGTAGGGATCCTGCTCAAGAATAAGCCTGTGCCCTGGGACGACGGATTGGGAGAAGCTCCTCCCGCAAAAAGGCAGAAGAGACAGGAGAAAGAGAAGGAGAAGGAGAAGAAGGAGAAGCGAAAAAAGAAGGACAAAGGGAAGGAGAAGGAGAAGGAGAAGAAGAAGGAGGAGGAGAAGAAGAAGAAGGAGGAGAAGAAGAAGAAGAAGGATGAAAAGGAGAAGAAGGAGGAGGAGAAGAAGAAGAAGGAGGAGGAGGAGGAGAAGAAGAAGAAGAAGGAGGAGGAGGAGAAGAAGAAGAAGAAGGAGGAGGAGCAGAAGAAGAAGAAGAAGAAGGAGGAGAAGAAGAAGAAGAAGAAGAGGGAGAAGGAGGAGGAGGAGGAGGAGAAGAAGAAGAAGAAGAAGGAGGAGGAGGAGAAGGAGAAGAAGGAGGAGGAGAAGAAGAAGAAGGAGGAGGAGGAGGAGAAGGAGGAGGAGAAGAAGAAGAAGAAGAAGGAGGAGGAGGAGAAGAAGAAGAAGGAGGAGGAGGAGAAGAAGAAGAAGGAGGAGGAGGAGAAGAAGAAGAAGGAGGAGGAGAAGAAGAAGAAGGAGGAGGAGGAGAGGAAGAAGAAGAAGGAGGAGGAGGAGGAGAGGAAGAAGAAGGAGGAAGAGGAGAGGAAGAAGGAGGAGGAAGAGAGGAAGAAGATGGAGGAGGAGGAGAGGAAGAAGAAGGAAGAGGAGGATGACCAGCTGAGTGGGTTTCCCCCTCTGGATTCGGGGAAGGTTCGCGTGTGGGCCCACAAAGGAATTTTCACATTCCTATCCGGATTAGATTATCAAGACTGGTATTATTATTATTATTGTTATTATTATTATTATTATTATTATTATTATTATTATTATTATTATTATTATTATTATTATTATTATTATTATTATCATTATTATTATTATTATTATTATTATTATTATTATTATTATTATTATTACTGGATACTGTAGCATAGTTTACAGAAAGGAGTTAGTTACTAGCTTTAGTATAGTTAGCTAGTGTGTGTGGCCTTCTATCAGTGAGCCTTTCCCTGTCTTTTTTTTTCGAGTATAATCCCTCTAACGGGAAGCGCTGTCATTTTTTTTTTAATTTCATACTGTTATTATTATTATTATTATTATTATTATTATTATTATTATTATTATTATTATTATTATTATTATTATTATTATTATTATTATTATTATTATTATTATTATTATTATTATTATTATTATTATTATTATTATTATTATATTATTATTATGTGGCACCGCGATAGCCCAGTGGTTAAGGTCTACCATCTGGGACCTGTCGCCAGTTCGATTCCCGTCGGTGCCAGTATTTTCAAAGGATATTTTCTTTGAAAGTATTGGTCTGTCTGGAAGGCTTGGAGCTGCCTTGCGGGGATGTCAGTAGAGCCTATAGTCAAATCTTCGTACTCCCCTCGCGGGTGAGACGATGGAGGCACATGTGCAGAAATGCATTCGCCATTGACTGAGAAGCACTATTATTATTATTATTATTATTATTATTATTATTATTATTATTATTATTATTATTATTATTATTATTATTATTATTATTATTATGGACACCGTGATAGCCCAGTGGTCAAGTTCTACCATCTGGGCCCTGTCGCCAGTTCGATTCCCGTCGGTGCCACCAGTATTTTCATTGAACATACCGGTCCGTCTGGAAGTGTTGGAACTGCCCTTGCGGGGGTGTCATTAGAGCCTATCGTCAATTCTTCGTACTCTCCTCACGGGTGAGACGATGGAGGCGCATGTGCAGATTTGCATCAGCCATTGACAGAGAAGCACTATTATTATTATTATTATTATTATTATTATTATTATTATTATTATTATTATTAGCTTTTTCTTCTGTTCCTCTTTTATTATTTATTATTATTATTATTATTATTATTATTATTATTATTATTATTATTATTATTATTATTATTATTCAGCCCAATGGCCTCAAGGCGTTAAACTGTGACGCTAACTCATAACCCTTTGGTGGTAGATGCTGGGGAGGAGGGTCGTTGCGCGCGTAAAAGATCTTAAACTCCGCATATGCTGGTTGATAGCCCAGGACCCAGCAGACACCAGATTGTTATGGGTGGGGTTTTGAGGCAGCTCTAGCAACCGCGCTTGGTGTATGCACTTGCACATTCGGTGACGTCTTGCAAGAGGTTGCTGGGACTGCGGAATAACCTCGGCTTAGTGCAGTCTTGCCCTCAGGAGCTCCATCGGTGGCCCCGATCATCAGGCGAGAGACTGACACGGGGGGGTGGAGGACCTCGAACAAGGGTATTGGAGGCTTATGTCCGTTGAGGATATGCCATTAGCTGCATCAGTACGCCTCAGATATAGTATTATTATTATTATTATTATTATTATTATTATTATTATTATTATTATTATTATTATTATTATTATTATTATTATTATTATTATTATTATTATTATTATTATTATTATTATTATTATTATTATTATTATTATTATTATTATTATTATTATTATTATTATTATTATTATTATTCAGCCCAATGGCCTCAAGGCGTTAAACTGTGACGCCAACTCATAACCCTTTGGTGGTAGATGCTGGGGAGGAGGGTTGTTGCGCGCGTAAAAGATCTTAAACTCCGCATATGCTGGTTGATAGCCCAGGACCCAGCAGACACCAGATTGTTATGGGTGGGGTTTCGAGGCAGCTCTAGCAACCGCGCTTGGTGTATGCACTTGCACATTCGGTGACGTCTTGCAAGAGGTTGCTGGGACTGCGGAATAACCTCGGCTTAGTGCAGTCTTGCCCTCAGGAGCTCCATCGGTGGCCCCGATCATCAGGCGAGAGACTGACACGGGGGGTGGAGGACCTCGAAAAAGGGTATTGGAGGCTTATGTCCGTTGAGGATATGCCATTAGCTGCATCAGTACGCCTCAGATATAGTATTATTATTATTATTTAGGGAGTACATAGGCCATCGGTCCCTTTCCATGGGCTGATTGGTATAAAGCTCCTAGATTAATGTTCTATGCCGTCACTTCCTTTATTCCACCGATTGGTGTGGAGACTTTCCTTATGGAATGGAGGACTGGATGCACATGGCCTTTTGGCTCAGCAATTGGCAGACGATACACATTATTATTATTATTATTATTATTATTATTATTATTATATTGTTATTATTATTATTCGATAGCATAGTTTAGAGAGGGGAGTATAGATACTTAGCTTTAGTATAGTTAGCTAGTGTGTGTGGCCTTCTATCAGTTATCAGTGAGCCTTTCCCTGTTTTTTTTTTTCGAGTATATTTCTTCTAACGGGAAGCGCTGCCATTTTTTTTAATTTAAACTCTCTTTTTATTATTATTATTATTATTCCTCTTTTGCTGCTGCTTTAATTAGCTTGCTCTTTAAGTTCACATCCGAGGACAACAAACATCGGGAGGGGGCGCTCGCGCTCGACGTTGCACTTACAAAGTACAACAATTTCGAACTGAAGGCGTCCACGCAAGTGGAGACATGTGAGGGTGAAACTTCACCTTGTGCTCCCGGGTCTTTTTCCCTATAAGTATGAAAGATTTTTATAAACTGATTGTTTATTTTTTATTTGCAGGCTCTTCATTGTCTTTCCCATTGGTTGGCGCAAGAAGACTCCTGCGCAAGTCAATCGAGGTACTGTATGTTTTTCAAAATTCACAAGCTGCACATATTTTTTATACTTGGATGTTGCAGGATCGAAGCGCTTCATTTTTGCTGCGCGCGAGGTCGACACTGACGGCGATGGCAAGGCTGACGAAATCCAATATCAGCTCATGGGTTTTTTTGGTTTTAACCTTAAACACTCTTGCATGCTTGATCCGTCGCCGATGGACTTCGAGAAGCAGGTGAAGCCCGCGTGGCTCCTCTACGTCGGTAACCCCACGAACCCGCCTATGATTTGCAACTGGCGGAAGCGGGAGCTTTTGCTTCTGTACGAAGCAAACAAGGTCATTTCTTCTTCTTCTTCTTCTTCTTCTTCTTCTTCCTCTTCTTCTTCCATTTTTCTTTTTCTTCTTCATATACATGTTATTATTCTTTTTCTCCACCAGCTCCATCTTTTTTTTTTTTTTTTTTTTTTTTTTTTTTTTTGTTTTTGTTTTTGTTTTTTTTGGCATCTTCCTTTTCTTTATTTTGCATATTTACTGCATGCTCGCCTGAAACGTTAGAAGAAGAATCAAAAAAAGGGCCCGACTGAGCCTCGCTCTTCGGGCAGGCCAAAAAAACTGAGATTCGGTAGCAACATTGTATGTAATGAAAAATGAAGGATGTATGTAATATTGTTTGGTTCTTTGTGCAGAATCCATCGACGTCGACGATGTTCCAGACGTTCCAGACGTCCCTGAAGAAGAAGAGACCCCTGAGCCTCCTATGCCTAAGGGGTCCAGCAAGAAAAAGCCAGGTACTAGCAAATTTCATCTTTTTTGTGTGCTTTTTTTTCAGTGTTTCTAATTTCTGACGTGACTAGGCAAGCCGAAGTCCAAAAAGCCCGCGGTCGACGCTGATGAAGTGGACATGTCGTTGGAGGTATAATCTTTCCTACTCCTTCTTCTTCTTTTTCTTTTTTTTTGTGAGGGGGGGGCCCCCGGGGGGGGGGGGTCAAAAGGTCTCTTTGGGCGCCGCAGCATATAGTTTAGAGAGGGGAGTATAGCTACTAGCTTTAGTATGGCTAGCTAGTGTGTGTGGCATTCTATCAGTGAGCCTTTCCCTGTCTTTTTTTTTCCGAGTATAATCTCTCTAACGGGAAGCGCTGACATTTTTTTTTCAAACTTTATTATTATTATTATTATTATTATTATTATTATTATTATTATTATTATTATTATTATTATTGATACCGTGATAGCCCAGTGGTCAAGTTCTACCATCTGGGCCCTGTCGCCAGTTCGATTCCCGTCGGTGCCACCAGTATTTTCATTGAACATACCGGTCTATTTCTGGACCAGTATTTTCATTGAACATACCGGTCCGTCTGGAAGTGTTGGAACTGCCCTTGCGGGGGTGTCATTAGAGCTTATCGTCAATTCTTCGTACTCCCCTCACGGGTGAGACGATGGAGGCCCATGTGCAGAAATGCATCAGCCATTGACAGAGAAGCACTATTATTATTATTATTATTATTATTATTATTTAGGGAGTACATAGGCCATCGGTCCCTTTCCATGGGCTGATTGGTATAAAGCTCCTAGAGTGATGTTCTATGCCGTCACTTCCTTTATTCCACCGATTGGTGTGGAGACTTTCCTTATGGAATGGAGGACTGGATGCACATGGCCTTTTGTCTCAGCAATTGGCAGGAGATATACTATTATTATTATTATTATTATTATTATTATTATTATTATTATTATTATTATTATTATTATTATTATTATTATTATTATTCTTTGTTGTTGTTGTTGTCGTTGCTGTTGGTTTGTTCTGCCACTGCCTTGTTCGCAAGAAATGAACGACTTCTTTCAAAACAACGGCGACCGGTATTGTATTCAGGGTAGTTCGTCCGCCGGCGTGTCGAAAGAAGTCGTTCAGGATCTTGTGAACAAGGCAATGTCAGAACAAGCCGCATCCATTAAGGAAATGCTAGCAGAAGAAAGAAAGTTGAGAGAGGAGGAAAGGAAGAAAAAAGAAGCGCAAGATCGGAAGGAAAAAGAGGCGCAAGAGAAGCGACAACGGGAAGAGGAGAGAAGAAAGAGGAAGAATTCGAAGAAGGAGAAGGAGGAGGAGGAGGAGGAGGAGGAGGAAAGCTCAGAAGAAGAGAACGAGAGAGTGAAGAAGAAGATG
Organism: Paulinella micropora; assembly: GCA_019918135.1. Lineage (NCBI taxonomy): Eukaryota > Cercozoa > Imbricatea > Euglyphida > Paulinellidae > Paulinella > Paulinella micropora. The sequence continues at coordinate 218,276 of WBZZ01005846.1, read as the reverse complement.
AAGAAGAATAACAAGAACAAGAAAAACTATGATGATAATGATAACAACAACAACAACATCAGCAACAACAACAGCAACAACAACAACAACAACAACAACAAAAATAGTAAGAGCGAGAGAGAAAGCTTGCTGGAGGATCTCATCGCGCGGATGGCAGCTGGCGCTCTGTCTGCTGGTAACTCACCTTCCACCCCCCAACGCGGCACCGGTCTCACCGCTCCCAGCTCACCTAACGCATGGGAGTTTGTTTTAGCATCGCTTGCGCTGACTCGGCGCTAACTTCAAATGCACGCACCAGGTAGTTTGCATAGCTTTCACTTTTCTCCTTCATCTGAAAGATGTTTGAATTTGTTTTGTGTTTTTTTTCTTTGTAGTAGTGTAGTATTAATCGTAATTTTTTGCACTGGCAGGTTTGTTATGGTCGAAAGCGTGATTAAGAACGTTTGTCGCGTGCAAGAGTTAAACAAACTTCTAATTTAGTTAGTATGATATTACGGAGTTAGATTTATTATTTTTTTTAGTAATTAAAGAAATTTTGTTGTAGAATCTATGTATTTTGCGTGGCGACATCGCACTTCTCTTCCTCCCCCGTTCCCCCCTCCCCCCTCCCCCCCCCCCCCCGGGGGGAATTTATTGTAGGTAAAAGCAATGTTTATTATCATAATAAAGTAAAATGCTTAATGTAAACAAAGATAAACAAACTTAAAAGCAAATTCTGCATGTTGGGCATTGTTATAATCATAGATTCATAGTAGCCGGGACTATGAAAAAGGAGAAAGATTACCGTGTCGGACCGGTTCCTGCCCACCTCTGAAGATGAAGTTAAAGTGTATTACAATTAATAAAAACATGTTTTAATATTATTTTTATATGTTCTGCAATCAGTGAATTGATTTCCTTTCATTTCCACACGTTTTCAAAAAAGTCTATATACTTCATGGAAAATTTCGGAAAAAGGGATACCCCCAAGATTGTCGAATGTTTAGTTATAGGCAGGGTTACAGTTTTACATCATATCGTCCCAACACGATTGAAGTCTGCAAGCTGTATGTCAATCTAGTGTGTTTCCAAATCAATATTTACTTAAAAAAAATATTTATGCTCTTCCAATGCAGACAATACTGTGCGCCATCATTAACTGACACGTGATAGTCATAAAAAACCCGCTTTCGCGTAAGAGAGGGTCGATTTAGTTGATTACGTTGCCGGTCTGTAAGACGCGTGTGATTGTTAGCTTGCTTTCCAAGCTTATGTCACGCAGGTATTTGTACACGCACGAACTTTTGTCTGACCACAGTCCTTGCCTTCTTATTGCGTAGATTCTCATTCCCAAACGAGCCGCTTCAGTCGCGGACCCGATTCTATTTGAATGGGATGCGTATATCGCTTGATCCAATCCAATTGCAGCAACTTTCTTTTTCAAGAGACTTGATGGGGTGCCAGCACTCAGATGTCCCAATGCGATGCCAGATAGCTTGAAGAAAAGAGGAGAGCTGTCGGTGAATGAATCCTTGAACGTGTCCTTTATGTATTTGAGGTATGCTCTGACCCACATGACAGCGCAGAATGACTGGTTCCCTTGGCCGATAAAGACAAGCTTCTCGCCTTCAGAGTTGTTCAATTTCTCGAACCTGAGTACCATGTACTCGCACGGGCTGTTCCCGATGATGGTATGGTGGAACATGATGTCCGATACCTTCAATGCTACAATGTTACTGACGCGCGCCATTGAGATCCACTGCAGTAATATTAACGTAGCATCTCTGCAGTCCCTCCATGTCACCAATGGTAATTGTAGTATCTTGAGCAGGTCGTCCCTCAATAAGGGGTATTTCCCCTCTCTCCCCGGTACAGCTTCTGCTACCGCTCTCTGTTTGGCCAATTGCACTAGCAGACTCTCGATCGGGTCGTTACTAGTGTGCAGTGCGTATTGGGATTTAATTGCAGCCAGGTGGCCAGTGATTGTTGACTGTGCATACCCACTCTCCGACATATATTTCAAATAGTGCGCAATCGTTTTGTCGGAGGCAGGAAAGAAGATACGCCCGTGCTGCACGCACCACTTGAGGAATTGCAGGAGGGAAGCTTTGTATGTTTCCATTGTGGTGTGTCTCCGGCCCGCTTGGCTTGCCCAGATCGCTATCTCGTCGTCATCTAGTATTGCTGTCCCTGCAGGGCGTAAATTATTTTAATGAGTAAAATCAAACAGCACTGCAAGCATGTGCCATGATGGTCTGTGCACGTGATATGGGTGTTTGTGCCACGTTGGAGCTAGAGTGTATGATGCGGGTGGCAGACTAAATGAATCTCTTGCATGTTCTAGAATCTGTGGACACCAAGGTCTGGCTGGCCAATGCGGAAGGACAAATGCAACCCTTTTGCGGGATTTCATGGCAAGAAGGACTGACTGCCCTATTTGTCCAAAATTTGGTGCCCAAACATCGCGGCCCTCTAGTCGCCAACGTATGATAAGCCTTCCCATGACATCTGGATGGACAGTCAGGTTTGTCAAGCCTGCGGTCAGCGCCTTGGAGTTTCTGTTTGCCCTCGTATTGTTAGTTCTCTCGACCCAGCCCCAAAGTTTGTTTCGTATGTTGAGCTGTACTGTATATACGTCGTCCACCATCTTGCAGAGACGTGTGAGGTGTTGTCGCTTGGACCCATCTTTTTGCAGGTCTATGACTGCGTTAGCTGAGTCGAACACAGTGAGGACTGTATTACGATTCTGAAGGATGGATCTGAAATGGAGAGGTATCACAGTCGCAGCCCAGAGCTCTCGTTCCGTCGACGAATTACCGATCAATTCAGATGGTAGAGGGATTGTTACGTCTTCTTCAAGCACATGGCCCCCAACCGCGAACTCGCCTGCATCCACCCTCAACTCGACGTCCTGTCGAGGTTGAAATATTGCACGTCTGCATTTGGCCGGATCCCTCAGGATGTGAAGCCAGTACTGCAGTTCTTGGCTTAGTTCTGACCCGCTCTGTGTAGTGACGCTTCTCCTATCGATTCTGTTGGCTGCGTTGACAGTCGCCATCATTTCTCGAGTCATCAGCTGTGCGTTGGAGAGCGCCAGCTTGAGACTGATCAACGAAGATGCAGTTGAGTGCAGTTGCTGGACCGAAGCCCCTTGTGCGGAATGCACGTCCGCCAGGAGCTGGAGGATAGACTTGAGTAGTCTTTCCCTCTTGTCGTTCTGCACTCCCATCCACAAGTCCTTGCTGTTGATGACGTATCCCAAGTATTGTACCTCGTCCAAGGGTTCCCACTGCGTCTTCTCGGAAGTGGGAAGACCAAGGTAGCCAAACAGCGTCTTGATGAACGTAGATATGCCATCGTTGGTGCGTATGAATTTGACGGCGAATAGGAAGTCGTCTGCATATTGCATGTATGGCAAGTTCAAGGTCCTTATCAGCTTCACGACGACCCTCATGATCTTCCCAAACCAAAACGGCGCAGAACAGAACCCATATAGTAGCGTCTTGTTCTGATAGGCTTTGTTCCTGTGTCTGAAGGCAGAGTATGGTGTACTTTTCCTAGCAAGCGGAATGGAATAAAACGCGCGTTGCAGATCCACCATGAACATCTTTGTGCCGCTGTCTCCGTCGAGTACCATCTGAATGTCCTTTTCCAGCGTCTCCATTGTGAAAGGAGCCTTGGCTTGGAAGGAATTACTGAACCGTTTGTCAGTGCACAGCTTCGTCTTCTTGACTCCCGCTGGGTCAGCCAGCACTTGGAGAGGCTCGATCATGATGCATTCCTCCCTCTTCACTTCTACCGCGTCTCCACGGGTAAGCATGTCGTCAATTTGGTAGTCGACGAATGCAATGTTCTCGAAGTAACTTGGGTGGTTCATAAAATCGGTCGCTGGAGGCTCACGCTCAAATCTGAGTTCTACACCATATGCGAGCCATGATAGCACCACTGCGTCCGCCCCTATTGCCTTCCAGAACCCAAGCCTTGCCTTGACTGCATGTGCCGGTTCCTTTGAGTCTGCCCACGGGTTGCCTCTATTGTATGTCTCACCCATCGTCAAGATCTTCTGCTTGACCTCCTCTAACGAGCCCGAGCTATACTGTTCGACAGCTACTTGTGGTGTTGTCAGAAGCCAGGATACGTATGATACCTCCTCCGCTGGTGTCGGCACTGGCTGCCTTGATGGGCAAAAATATGCCAGATGACCAATTTTCTTGCACCATACACACACCATGTCCTGAGAGTAGTCTTTAAATACTTTGGACTTCGGTGCCTTGTGAGGGAGGAAGTCAGAAATCTTTCCTTGCAAGAGGACCCGTTGCTGTCTGTCATAACACAGCAAGATCGCGAATCAGTACTATTAATAAATCACGCGATGGAGTATGGAAATAGAAGCGTTTGCCGGACGCAATAGTATTAATTCCATCGGGGCGTGATGCCGTGTGACAAGTACCATCTTTAAGGGAATCTAGTAAAATGCCGGGGCGTGTTGCCGAACCAAATTTGAGAAAGAAAATAATAATAATAATAATAATAATAATAATAATAATAATAATAATAATAATAATAATAATAATAATAATAATAATAATAAAATAAACACATGAAATAAATAAAATCTATTTAATGACGTAACAAAACGAGCCTAAGTCAGTGACAGCGTGATGCAAGTCATGCGCGTGTTGCGCTGTGTAGTGCCGGTCATGCGCGTGAAGCGTCCTCTGACAGTTTTACTTTCGATTGCCTGTAACAGCTCAGTTGCTAGAACGCTGTGGGCGCAGGCTCGGATTCAAAGTACAGCAGTGCTCGGCGGTGTGGCCGCGTTTGTTGCAGTGAGTGCAAATGACTGCTGTACGTGCGGGCTGTGCGGCGTATGCGGTCTGCATGGCGGGCGCAAGCGTGATGATGCCTTGTGTAGGTTGGGCCACGTACTGGATTTGCGGCCCTGGTGCTGCTCCTTGCTGCGGAGGCATGAAACCGGGGACACTTTGCCACGCCAGCGGTTGCTGCTGTTGGCCATGCGGATCCAACCAGCACTGGGCGAGAAGCTGCCCTCAGGGTTCGTACGGCGCGAACACTGCACAAGGGCAGAACCAGCAGCAGCACGCAGATATGGCATGCCCCACGGTTCTGACGTCCACCACGTATACGCGGGTCGGTCGCCCTCGAGTTGGTCGTAGTAGGGCGAATCGGCTCCAGGTACGGGGCCACTTCGTCCGCAATCACTAGCCTTTTACCCACCAGTAGCATCTTGGCCTCGGCGTCTTCCACCTGTATTGGGTTTGGGCCACCCATATCCATAGCCAGTGGCCAGCGCGTTCGCCATAGAGATAGCGTCCGCCAACTTCTCGTTGTTTCGCACATATGCGTTGCTCTCCAGAATCTGCAAAATTATCTTCGCCACGACGAAGTAACGGCGGTGTGATGGCTTGTCGATCAGCTTCGAGTCGCGCTGGCTCGATTCCTGCTTGGTAGCTTGGATCATCCCCTGCACCTTGTCAGTCAGCCTCGCGAAGTCACCAGTGACCGCCCGCGTCTCCTCCCTAAGTGCGTTGCGCAGCATATCTCCAATGCTTGCCATCGTACTTGCGTCCATCCCAGTGGAGTGGTGGCTGCTGGTGTCGGTGCGATCGCGAGGTGGAATAGTGGCAGCCGTCGTCGTAGTCGTCGTCGTGCCTTGCCCTATCACGGTCTGCTGCTGGTGTAGCGATGGTGCTCCAAATAGGTTGACAGGGTTGAGTGGTGAAGCAGATGCAGATGGTGGGGTATTACCAGTGCTTCCACCTGCTCCAGCACCGCTCGAGCCAGTCGCGGGAAGCCCAGTGGCCGGCAGACTAGTACTCGATGTAGCAGCAAAAGTAGTTGAAGTAGTCACGTTTCCCCTACCGATTGCAGGGCCGCCTCCGTTGTTGCCGCTGCTGCTGCTGGCTGCGCTTGTCTTGTTGTCGTCATCACCCTGTTGAGCTCTGCGCTTCCTAGTAGGCCTTGGGGTCCTTTGTCCAGCTGCAGCTGACATCTCGATTTCCCAAATTCAAAAAACAACCGTAAAATTTGCTCTAAGCACTTTTGTGCTAGAGCGAAAAATCAAATCTGAGGGTGAAGGGGTTGTCTTTGTAATGTTCAAAATTTTGGAGCGGGAACTATTGTTCCCGCTTAATTTATTATCGTAATTAACACTGCAGCGTTCACTTTTCAGTCTCCCTTACGGCCCACCCACTGATATTTGTGAAATGACGCTTTTTCCTTGTTGATATGGTACAACGTCCTCGTTCAAGCCTAAATTTTTTATCAAGCGACCAGCACAACAACCATCGTTTAGCGCAGTTGAGTTAACAGTGATAGTAACCTGGCAAAAAATGCAAATCTATATCGTAGATTGCGTGCTAGCAGCTATGCTTGTGTTTCCAACACGTGGAATATCATGACATAGTGATTACCTTTCCTGCGTTTAGAATACTTATGCTCGGTCTAATATCTAGCAGAAAGAATTTGTCACGTCCAAGACACTCCACTCCCTAGGTTGTCACACTGATTTTTCTTCATTATTTTCGTTTGAACTCGTTGAACAATTTCCATGTCTTTTTTGATCAGATTCTAGTAGTATACGGTCGCACTTCGGCACAGTGGTTCAAGACATACACCCCCGCCTACAGAGACACACCCGGCCGGCCCACACAGGAACAAAAAGGAAATACAAAGGAAAAAAGGAAATTAAGCCCGGAACCAAAAACAAAAGTAAAATAGATGAACAGCCAACTTTCAGCTCACACAAAAAACACAAAAGCGTGCGTTGATGCTTTGCGTGCTTTCTTGATTTTTTTCTTTTTTCTCTGTCGTCGTTCGTTTGAGTTTTTTTGTCACATTTCTGCACACTTTTTCAGAGCAGACATCACCCGCCACAGAGACACACCGGCCGGGCCGCCGGGACAAAATTACAATAGAAACCGTTAATATTTAATATTAAAAATAATAATGTTAAAATATAAAGACACATACAGGATGACAAACAACGACATTGAAAAAAAAGAGAAGTCGTAGATTTACAATTTCAAAAGGATGTATTATGTTAAAGAATAATGAAAAGAGACCGATGCTAAAAGTTCAATAGAGAGAAGGAGGTAAACGATGTTTAAGAGTTTTACTATTGGAAAACGAAGAACACAAGAACAAGCAATGGAAGAAGCAAAGAAATATCACGAGGAAAAAAAAACCAAAGTATGATGCATGGAAAGTTAATTATGATAAGGAAACAAAAGAAATCAAAAAAGAAAAGAAAAGAAATTGGAAGAATAAAACATTCAAGTGTGAATGCGGAGTTGAAATAAATAGGAGTAGCAAAGCAAGACATATGAAATCAAACATACACACAGGTGAGGGGGTTTATATAAGGTGAGGGGATTTATATAAGGTGAGGGGATGTTTATATAAGGTGAGGGGATCTTCTAAACAAACGGTGAGGGGGTTTATATAAGGATACACAGGGGAACAAACAAGAGGCATACGATGACAGAAAACAAACGACGATACAAATGTGATTGTGGTTCTGATGTTGATATTTCAGGAAAGAAAATACAATTTAAATAAAAAAAAACCACAATAGGTTTCTTGAAAAACAAGAAGAAGAAAAGAAGAAACAAGAAGAACGGGAAAGAATAAGGCAAGCTAAAAAAAATGCTACAGATTATGATATATGCACTTTCTGTAATTATCGTGAATATAACTGTCATTGCGGAAGTGGATACGGAAAATATTAATATTAATAAATAAATTTTTTTTCAGCCCCTCCCGCCCCTCCCGCCCCGCCCGCCCCGCCCTCCCCGCCCTAATTTTCATCTAAACACAGGGCCCCCCTTATATATAAACACGGCAGGCACACGGCGGACCACGGCGGGGGGCAGACAATTGAGATAATTAATTTTTATTTTTGAAAAAAAAATGTTTTCCTATATATACACTGACTAACAAGGGAGACACACACTTACAACGGTATTCAGTATAGGTTGGACAAATTCAGGGAACAAAAAATTAATTTTGAAATCAAAAGGGTCAGGGGTCAAGATGTGCTTTACATAATACCTGAGGTGTATAAAAGAAAGTATAAGGTGGATACAACAACGGCCCACTGTCAAATTACTTGAACAGAGTAAGAGGTGCTGTTTACTTTGAGCATCATGCTATTCCTGTAGCACCACCCTTACCTCCTCAGTTTGAAGGAAAAGTGAGAGAAAGAAAAGAAAATGTAAAAGACCTGATGCGGTATGCGAACTACGAAATCAAACATGTTGATAGAAAGAAGCACGCATTAATGAAAGCAAGTATTGGGTTAAGCTTACTGGCAACTTTATTTCCTTCAGTATGGAAGATGTAGTAGAGTTTATTGAGATAATCCTGAACGACTTTATTAAAAGACAGAGACAAGGTAATATGGTAAGTCTAAGTATCAAGTTTGTAGATTACTATGGAGCAGTATCTACAGGTTTGAAAAAGCTTAACGAGATTTCTGTCAGCGATGTTTTGGAAAGACTGTCAGCATTATTTCAAAGCAACGAAAGCCTTTATACAGACGAAAAGGGAACCAATATGGACAAGTTCAGGTTCGTTTTGAAATCTGTTGAAATACCGACGGGCGGAACGAGGCTTCAAATAATTAATAAGTTAGATGTATATAAAAAGAGAGGAGTAATTCAAATTAATAATACAGACAACATATGCTTAGCCAGAGCAATTGTTGTAGTAAAAGCAAAAATTGAAAAACACAAAAAATACAAGACAATATTAATGGGACGAAAGATACAGGAGGAGATGGCTATTAAGTTGCACGAAGAAGCGAAAGTCATTCAGGATGTGTGCGGTATTCCTGAAATTAAAACTTTTGCTAGCCACATTAAATACAATCTGGTTATTGCTGAATTTCCTGACAAGATTTTTATAAGACTGACCTGCTTAATGAAAAAGGCGAGCGACTTACGAACCTTTATATTCTTAAGACTGAGAACCACTACGATGCAATAACTAATATGAAGTCTATGGTAGGTAAAGAAAACTTCTGTGAGTTATGCTTAAGAGGATTTCAAAAGAGACATTCCTGCGAATCCACTTGTAATATCTGCGAAACCAAAGGCTGTAAGGGTATCAACGATAAGAGCAACTGGAAAGAATGTTATTCTTGCTGTCGTAATTTTCCAAACACAGAATGCTTCAATAACCACAAGACTAAAACTTGCGAAGTAAAAGTGAAATGCAAGTCGTGCGGACTTAATCACAGGAAGAAAGACGAACACAAGTGCGGTTATGCGAAATGCCGTAATTGTAAGGAACTGAAACCACTTGAGCACCAATGTGAAATAGTGAAGAAAGACATACTACCTTTTTCAGAGAAATACATATTCTTTGACTTTGAAGCTACACAGGACACGGGCGAGCACATAGTCAATCACTCGGAAAGCCAGTATTTCGATGAGAAGGAACCGCCCGTCATTCATAAGAACATTGATGATTTCTGTAAGTGAGCTTTTGAACCTAAGCACAACGGCTTTACATTCATTGCTCATAACAGCCGCGGTTATGATTGTCAGTTTATTCTTAAGTGGATGGTAGATAACGGGCAGGCTCCATTCGTCATATATCAGGGTGGTAAGATAATGATGATGACTTTGAAGAAATACCGCTTCATTGATAGTCTCAGTTTCTTGACTGTGCCTCTGTCAGACTTTCCTAAAACCTTTGGACTTAATGAACTCAAGAAGGGTTCTTCCCTCACTTCTTCAATACGGATAAGAATAAAAATTATGTTGGTGTTATGCCTCATAAGAAGCACTACGGCTACGACACGATGAAAGATAAGAAAAGGGCGGAATTCTTAGAATGGTATGAAAGCCAAAAAAACAACACATTTGATATGCAAAAGGAAATCGCGGAATACTGTCATAGCGATGTTGATATATTGAGAAGGGGATGTATGGATTTTAGAAAGCAGTTTCTAGAAATCGGTATAGACCCGTTTCAATATACAACTATTGCGAGTTGTGTTATGGCCTTGTATCGTACTAAGTTTATGCCAGAGAATTCAATTGCTGTGTTAACGGAATGCTCTGACATTGTATTGGAAGTCTAGACATAACGACGAATACGCGAAATACATTGACATAATATATGCTCTCTGCATCCGACCGTTATGTTTTACGACCTTTACCCTAGCGGACACCACGAAATCATAAGGCCTAATAATGATGATGACCCAAAAAGATATGAAAAACAAAATCATAAACAGAGAATATTTCGGAGTGGCTAAGGTTAAGATGCTACCGCCTAGAAATCTACTGCACCCTGTTTTACCTAAGGCGGACAGAGGTAAGCTTATGTATTACTTATGCGACAAGTGTGGAATGACCGAACAAAAGGCGGAATGTAAGCACACTGATAACGAGCGAGCAATAACGGGCACTTGGGCAACTCCTGAAATCTACAAGGCCTTAGACAAAGGCTACAAGCTAATTAAGGTATATGAGGTATGGCATTGGAAGCAGCAGAGCAGTAGCCTTTTCAAAGATTACATAAAAACTTTATTAAAGGTTAAACAAGAGTCAAGCGGATACCCTGATGGCTGCACCTCTGTTGAGCAAAAAAGAAACTACATTGACAGTATGAAAATTAAAATGGGAATTAAGATGGATGAAAATAAGATAGAAGAAAACCCTGGACGGCGAGCGGTTGCTAAGTTGTGCTTACACTCGTTGTGGGGCAAGTTTGGTGAAAAGCAAAACAAAATCAAAACAAAATGATAAAAGACAAAGATACCTTATACAAGTTAATGAGCGACAAGTCAGTCGATAACATAAACATAAACATTATTAACGACAAGATAATAGAAGCGAGTTATGACCTTAAACAAGATGTGGTAAGCGACCCCGTAAAAACTAATATTGTAGTTTCTTTATTTACGACTTGCCACGCAAGGATTAGACTATATGAGATGATGGACAAACTAGGCAACCGAATTCTATACCACGATACTGACAGTGTCATATACACAACAGACTTAACGAAAGGCGAAACAGATGTGAAAACTGGTAAGTTGTTAGGTGAATGGACGGACGAGCTACACGGTGCAAAGATCATGACCTTTATCGAAGGCGGGCCAAAGTGTTATGGATATGTCTTAGATAACGGTAAAGCAAGTATGAAAGTCAAGGCTTTAGTATGAATTATGAAAACAATAAATCATTAAATTTACCAAATATGTTAAGTGTCATCAGTTGCGGACTTGGTATTAGAAACAGCGACCTTATTGAAAACGGTAAGAACGAATTGTTGGAGTTGCTTAAAACCAAAGAAGAAAAGTTGATAGCTAAACGAATTGAGAAATCAGGTAAGGTAGTTATTGTAGAGAACAGCAAGATAACAAGAGACAAACAACAGCAAGATAACGAGTGAATACTTAGAAAAAATATTCAGCTTTACTTACACTCAAAGAAACATTATAGGTATTGTAGATAATGCGATTGAAACAAGACCGTTCGGATATTAAAACCAAAATTAGTTAGTTATAGGATTATTTTTTTTTGCCCCTTTACCTCTAAAACTTCTTATCGTATGAATTCCTTTCGTCGGTTTAACTAACTTAGTATTTACAGCCGTAGCCCCCAACAATGATACGGGGTCATACTTAGTTCTGTAATTAGTCGTTAGCTTCGCAGTCTTCGCCCTCCTCCCTTTCGGATTTATCTTGACAGCTACTCGGTCAATTACTCCTTCAATGAGGTCTCTCGTGCTACTGCCTTTGTTGTATGTGGTCGCCCTTACCCCCGTCTGTCGGCTTAAGTCTTTCGCAATCGTGCCACCTAGTGAATGACCTGTAAGCTCTACGTTATCCTTACCATATTTTTTTATGATGTCATTAACCAGCTTCTGCTCTTCTTTATATCTCGGAGTTCTTTTTAATACTCCCTTTACCAATGCGACATCGGTTAGCAGGTCCCTCTTATCCGCACTTCCTCTGAATGCTACAATCGCCTTACCATCTTTCTTATACACCGTTGATTTTTCAGTATTTTGAATCGGCTTCCATCCGTCTGCCCCTTTTCTGTCCGTCTGCGATAAATAGACATCCTCCGATAAACTAGCGCTGCCTCCCTTTTGCCTTCTGTATTCTTTACCAGCTTTCTTTAATGCCTCACCATAGCTTATGTTATGTTTAGCTGAGTAAGCTTTTACGAATAAAATCCATGTACTCATTGCAGTATATTAATTAATTATTTATTTTTTTTATTTTTTATACAGTCTATTATATACCCCCTACTAAGTCAACCCTAACAAGACTGTGCGAGGAGTTTGAACAACTCTCAATTGAAAACAAAAAGAAATCATTTTCTCTCGCCGATGTTCAAAAGGTAATCCACGAAGAAATTCAAGCTATTAAAGAAAAAAAAGCATCTCAACCAAAAGACGTATTTCATTTTGGTAAATACAAGTCGAAAAAAAATTGAAGACATCGCCAAGATTGATAAGCCTTATATTGAATGGCTAGTTTGTCAGCCGTGGTGTAGACCGGATATAATGCACGCTAACATGCACGCTAAGTATAAAGATTTTGAAAATTGATGGGAGTAGCATGGCAATGAAAGATTTTCATGTATTTTAACTATTTTAAACAAAAAAGTTTAAAAAAAAATTGAATTGCTAGCCGTTACAACTGTTTTTTCGATTTTGGCTAGATTATGGTTTTGGGTTGCCTGAGCTTGGTTTTTCTTTGTTTTTATGTTGTTTTACATCAAAGTCAACGTAATTATGTTTAATTCATTAAATTCTAATGATATTACTTCAAATTCAAATTCAAATTCAAATCTGACTAGAAATTTTCAAGTTGGTGACTGGTGGCAGCCACTCACTTATAGTCGTACGGTTATACATACTCACCGACTACTTGAACTATGCATGAAATTATATTAATACGAAGTTTGTTCAGCATATTTACAATGTTTTTGAAGCATAAAACCGGTGCGGAAGCTTAGACTTCAGTGGAGCGACAGTGTTTTACACTAGTCACTGTGACACTCAGACTACTTGCCACTCACTTGTATTCGTTATACGTACTCACTGCCTACTTGAAGTATGCATGAAATTATATTAATCACGTGACGAGTTTGTTCAGCATATTTACAGTGTTTTTGAAGCCGCATAAACCGGTGCGGAAGCTTATACTTCAGTGTGAGTGACAGTGTTTTACTCTAGTCACTGTGACACTCAGACCAGGCTACTTGCCGCTCACTTGTATTCGTTATACATACTCACTGCCTACTTGAAGTATGCATGAAATTGTATTAATTATAACGAGTTTGTTCAGCATATTTATAATGTTTTTGAAGCATAAAACCGGTGCGGAAGCTTATATTTCAGAGTGAGTGACCATGTTTTACACTGACACACTCAGAATACTGGTCGAACAATATTACTTGCCACTCACTTGTATTCGTTATACATACTCACTGCCTACTTGAAGTGTGCATAAAATGATATTAATACAAGTTTGTTTAGCATATTTATACTGTTTTTGAAGCATAAAACCGGTGCGGAAGCTTAGAAACGACGTTTATGCGCCTAGTCATAAAACAGTTACTACTTAGTCACAAGTATTAGTGTCAGTGACTGAAATACATACAACTTACATCTGAATGTTTGGAAAATTCATGAATATTAATGAAAATTCAAAATTTTATTAATACAAATGTTTTACAATTAATTAGACTTAAAATGTTTTAATATTAATCATACTTGTAGCATGAACAAAATGTAGCTACATCTTCATGCCTCCTCCTCCTCTTACTCCTCCTGTTCCTCCTCCTCCTCTTAGTACTCCTCCTCCTCCTCCTACTACTACTACTACTACTACTACTACTACGACTGCTGCTACTGCCACTACTACTTCCACTACTACTTCTACTACTACTACTACTACTACTACTACTACTACTGCTGCTGCTGCTGCTGCTGCTACTACTACTACTACTACTACTACTACTACTACTACTACTACTACTACTACTACTACTACTACTACTACCACCAACATCACCACCACCAACCACCACCACCCCTATTACTGGTACTACTGTCTTGCTACTACTACTACTACTACTACTACTACTACTTGTTACAATCCCCGAAGATAGCTCAATAAAAAGTCGGTAATACAACCAAACACAAATCCCCAAAAGAGAATGATGTCTCGTTATATTAGCTCAGTGAAGCCGAAAAGAAAACGGCAACAGACCAAGGTTAAAATGGCATTAGGTCAAATCCGGCCAAACGATATTGAAAATAATGGGAAAAAACTAGGTGCACCTGACACCAGAAAAAGGGTACTTTTTACCGGCTATCCGGGGGGTGATGCCTACAGTACCCCTTCCCGTTTTTATGACGGAAATATGCAATATTTTCGTCATATAATTGCTGATTTCTTTTCTGCACAAACGCTACGGGGTGTCGCAACTAAGTGCATTAACCCACGGATAGACGGTGCAGTGGATATATAAAACGCATACGCCAGACACGAGTCAACTATAAATCTCCAGCCTCGTTTTTGTAAATAAAAACTCCTCCTTCCACACGTGTTGTCCCCCCCGTAACTTAATTCTGAGGCAGTATGTCAAGAACAAATAGTATTACTATTGCAATAAAAGCAGCGTTATAATTTTTCTCCTTCTGCAAAAACACTTCCGATCAGTAAATACATTGTCTTTTAATAACATACCCTTGTATTCAATCGGTTACCTTAATATAGTACTAGGGGGCCAGACCTAATAACTATATCCAAAGCCGGGGTGAGTGAGCCCGACCATGCGATATGCCGACACAAGTAGAGACGGACCGTGCTGGTATGACGATATTAAGTATATCCAAAGAAAAAGATTTAATATGTCTACTATGAGAACATTTTTTGAGAACATCACCCTGGATACTTGAAGCAGGGTCGTACCAGGAACACCATCGCTAAACTCACAAGCGATCCCCTTATACGGTGTCGTATCCATTTGCCGATTGACCCTCGCACTCATATGTTGCGATAAAAATGCCAAGTAACAACAATGGTATAAAAACATTTTAATAAGACATGATCTGACATGGGCACTATGAGATTAATCCACATGCAGCTTTCAATGTCCAACGCGTGATAAAAGAAAAAAATGTCACTTACTGCCTTCGTCGCCTTGCGCGAACCCCTTTGCCAGGTGGCGGGCCGCCAACAAAAGTCAAGTCAAACTTCGACTCCTCCAGAATGTCCCATATTTTGTTAGGGATGGCGCCCAAAGATAAGTCAAAAGGGATGTCCAGCACTCCTCTAGGCAGTGACTGAATAGTCCACGCAGTGTGGTCTTTGTCTCGAAGGGTAATAGTATCATCCCATGTCTCGAGATTTTTCGCGTCTTTGTACACCGGTAAATATTGTCTAGCTTTTGGATCCTCAACAGGGTCCATGCTTCTCCAAAAATGGAGTACCGGTTGTATCGTTTTTGCTGCTAAGGATCTCTTCGATGTCCGTGCTGCCCGTGTAGTCTGCGGGACTGCCACAGCTCGCATGAGATAAAGATCTGAGAGAGTGTCATCGGCAACATGAGATTCTGCCGGTCTCAACAGATAAAAAGCGTCTCGGACCCACTTGATGGCCGCAATCGCCTCTCCTTCCTTCCATCGCCCATGTCGAATGTCCACATTACCCGCGTTCGGGTTAGTGTCCTTCTCCCCTCCTCCTCCATGGACATCCGTCGCTCGCGTCGACCTTGCCACCTTCCTCGGTTGGTCGAAGATGAGATCGTTTTGCGCTCTCCTCCTCTGCGCCTCCGTGAACTTCTCCTTCGTACCGCCGCGGACTATGGGGGCTTTAGACTGAGTCCCCGCCGCGCTTTTGCGGTTTGAGTCTTCCTTACTCTCCTTCTCGGTCTCCTCCTTCTCCGTGACAGGTGCCCGATATGCATTCTCCTCCTCTAAGGTATCCTCCTTCTGTATAGGCGGTACCTCTTTGAAGTCCTCCTTCATCCGTTTCAACGCCTCCTCAACGGATTCATCCTCAAGTAAGAAGGGGTCATATTTGATCAGCCTTCGAACATTCACAATCTGCACCTTCCCTCTACCCCTGATCTTATAATTCAGAGGTCCCATCTGTTCCATGATCTGGTATGGTCCTTTCCAGTGGGTAAACAGCTTAGAGCTAACCCCCTTAGGGACTTGAGGATGGTACAAGAGTACAATATCCCCAACCTGGAAACGGACTTGATCTAAGTGCGCTTGTCGCACTCCTTGTGCGTCAGTCTTTCTGCGCTCCGCCTCCCTGTGCGCCGCAACTATTTGTTCCGCCTCCATCTTCGCTCTTAGTCTCATCCCGAACAACTCATCCTCATCTGCCAAGTGTCTTTTGGATGCAGAAGTGAGGTTGGGATACTAGGCTCTCGGCCGTAAACCAATTGATATGGCGAGACTGAGCTCCTGGCTCCTCCTAATGCCGATGAGGGTAGACAGTTCATTGCAAAGGCAAATGAAGGTGCTGCCTCCACCCAGGCTCTCTGATTCTCCTTCTTCATACAGTACATCTTAAGCGAGGCTTTGAGAGGTCTATATGTACCCGCTCGATCTTGCCATTCGCTCTCGGGTTATAGGCAGTAACATATTGCCATTTCATCCCGTAGTACTTAGATAGTCTGTCGATGACTTCATTATTAAAGTCAGAACCTCGATCAGAACATATCTTTCTAGGCACTCCGATCTGCGAGACGATCCTGTCGATCAGAGCCTCCGCAGTTGTCTTGCCTGTAGCGTCCTTAACAGGAACAACCCAGACATAATTGGTGGCTCGATCTATTGCGGTAAGAAGGTATCTGTACCCTTCTGCCGATTCGGGGAAAGGTCCCACATGATCGATGTGTAAGAATTCAAACATCCCGGCGTGTAACGGGAATGTACCGATCAGGCCAAAGTTCGCCTTCAGCGGTGTCTTTGTGGTTTTGCATGGGATGCATGCGTCCACTTCCCTGTCTATCTCCTCCTTCATCCCTTTCCACCAAAATCGCCTCGCTATGAACCAATGAGTTCTTTGTCGACCCGGATGTGCCAGTAAGGGGCAGTTATGGGCAGCGACATATATAAAGCGCCTCAACTTCTCTGGTACCCAGAGAGTCCATTTATCCGGCTGTGACGCAAATTTGTTGCTGGCCCTTGTACCACAATAGCCCATCTCTCCACGCCATCTCCTTCATCTGATCTTTGATCTGTGGAGTCTTTTTAAGCTCATTAGGGTTCTTGTATAACGTTATGAGCTCCTTGAACTCCGGATCCGTCGCCTGTTGTTGCCTCCACGCGGTAGGCGAGGCGATATGAATAGTACCGTCCTCCAACCTTACTCCTACCCTTTCCGGGTCTTCATCAAGCTCGCTTCGATTTTCCTGTGGAGGTTCACTACAGACCTCAGTCGTCTCCTCCTCTTCTTTTATATTCGCCTTCGCGTTCTCGTATGCCTCATAAGACCACTCAGCGTCTTCGAGAACATGCGCCTCACAGCATATGCCATGATCCGGGCCTTGAGGACTATATCGTAGACCCGTGCGGTCATAACGAACGCCTCTTGCCATCTGCATCGCCTCTATGTGGCTCACCTCGTATACCTTGTCCGTGGACAGGTCCATCATCTCCACTGATGATACGAGAGCCGACACCTCCGACTGAAACTCTAGCCTGGAAAGGCTATCAGCGACTACGTTTCGCTTTCCCGGTAAGTAGACCATCGTGAAATTGAAACATGACAAGAAAGCTTGCCACCGCGCCAAACGGCCGGTTTGTTCATAATTCATCAACCAAAGAAGGTTGTGATGATCGGTCCTAACCGTGAATAGAGGTCCTTCCCACAAGTATTCTCTGAGCCTCTTGAGAGCCCATACTACTGCCAACGCCTCTCTCTGTCGCGTGCAGTGATTTCGCTCCGCCGCACACAGCTTTCTACTAATAAACATGATCGGGCGCAACTTTTTCTCCTCATCTTCTTGTTGCAGCACCGCGCCAATCGCAAACTTAGATGCATCCGTGTCGACTACGAACGGTTTCGTAAAGTCGGGCATCATAAGTACTAATCCGCCGTCCTTGGGATCTTTATAAATGATATCTTTGAGCGTATTAAACGCCTGCAAAGCCTCCTCATCCCACTTCTCAAAGTCTCCAAAATCAATCATCTTCTCCAGCTTAGCCCGAGTTGCAC
Organism: Paulinella micropora; assembly: GCA_019918135.1. Taxonomy (NCBI): domain Eukaryota; phylum Cercozoa; class Imbricatea; order Euglyphida; family Paulinellidae; genus Paulinella; species Paulinella micropora. The sequence continues at coordinate 200,062 of WBZZ01005846.1, read as the reverse complement.
CCCAATCGGGTATGAACTGGCTGTAGTACTGTGCCATCGCAAGAAAAGAGTGTAACTCCGTGCGATTCTTTGGCAACTGTCTACTCATGATCTCCTCCCTCTTTTCGCGCGATATCGAGACCCTATTATGAGAAATCTCGTAACCCAAATACGTCACACTTGTCCTGGCAAGCTGACATTTCTTTGGGTTGCATTTCAGGCCAAAAGCTCCGATGCGCCTGAAGACATCTGACAAGTAATCGATATGCTCTTCCATTGTGTTAGAGTATACGATGATGTCATCGATGTAGCAAAATGCATATTCTCCCGCCTTCTGTCCTCTCCTTCTCATAAAACCATCCTCCGACTGGTCGTCATATTGACCGCTCAACATCTTCTGCATCGCCTTCTGAAAGAGCCCCGGGGCCTGTTTGAGTCCCATTGGAAGCACCTTCCACTGGTATATTTCCATACCCACAACGAATGCAGTCAGCCATCTGGATTTCTCGTCCAGTGGTATCTGCCAGAAGCCGTTCTTAAGGTCAATGACCGAATAGAATTTAGCATTCCGCAGCACCCTTCTGCCTTCTTCTAAGGTCGGCAGAGGATTTATCTCTTCCTCTAGCACCTTATTCACACGGGCATAATTGATCGTCAAGCGCCATTCTCCTCCTGGCTTAGGGACGATTTTCGGTTGAGAGACAATTGGAGATGTAGATCTCTCAATAAAGTCCTCATCGAGCAACTGTCTCACATTCTCCTCCGCTATTTTTGCCTCATGTATGCTCAAATTTGCCCTCCGTGGTGCCGGAGATGGCTCCGCACCCGGTATCTTGTAAATGACAGCAGTGAAGTCATCCGACTTTACACCACCTGCCCGAGGAGGGTCGAAAATTTCTCTGTACGCCTCCATCTTAGCTTTGAGAAACGCCTTCTCTCTCTCCGAACCCACTCCTTCTTCTAAAATTTTCCGCGCCGCCGCTTGGAAATCTTCCTCCGACATCTTCTTATGCTCCTTGAGGGGCGCTAAGTCCTCCTCCAAACTCAAATCTTCCTCGGACAAATCGTCTAGTCCCGTTCTTTCATACGTGACTGTGTCCGGCTCATCATCATGACCCAGCCCGACAAGCATATCAATATCAATAAGGTTCGCGTATTGTATCGGAGCCTTACGGGTGTAGAAACCATCAAAGCATGTGAAAGCTTGAGGTATCAATTTCAACTTGTCCTGGGCTCTGAGCTTTTGCTTGTATGCACTGCTCTGCTCCCGAGACCCGAGTCGACAAGCCACCACTAACTGTTGCTTGCGAGAAGGAACAGGTATAGGATGATCAATAAGCCGGTCCCTTATCTCCTGTGCCCAGATCGCCTTCTCATTGTATGGCAGAATGACAGTATACGGCTTGTTACTCTCAAATAGAGTCCGTAGACACTTTTTCACTTCAGTTAATGAGCGCGGCCAGGTGGGCACGTCACCCCAAAAGTTAGTGATAAAAGTTGTAATGTCATCCGCTGGAGTATCGGGGATACGCCCCTTCCTCCTTGGCACAAACGCCTCTCTCTTCTCATCTGACACCTTCGCATGGTAACAGTAGCCATTGGTAATATGGACATCTGCCCCGCCACCTTCTGCGAATCTGGCCAACGACGGGCACTGTTTCGCAACACATATTATCTCCTCATTACGCGCTACGACTAAGTCATCAATAGACTTTCTGTCCCATGCGGGAATCGTAACCGTATACGCCTGCATCTCCGTCTCCCAATTGTCAGTCCAGGTCAGTTCCTCCGGCACTGTGACATAGGGGTGTACATAGGCTTCAGTTGCCTCATGTACGAAGGCCAACTTTTTCCTCTCCGTTGCTAGACTCAGCTCAAAAGCCTCGTATGAGTCAGTAGCAGTCATCGGATTAATATCCTCCTCCTCTCCATTCTTCACTCCATAAATCACCCGCCGTGCGGCGCAATCGATCACAGCCCCCATCGTAGCCAATTGGTCATACGACAGCAGGATTGAACCGTGGTAATCGGGGACAACATAGAGGTCCGCACGATATACTCGACCGGATTTCAATTTGAAAATTAATGTGACGATGCCCGTAATTTCCGTACGGCTGCCTACCCCTTTTAGGGTCCCCTTTGTTTTTCTAATGTTTTTGTCCACCCATGTCCGGTGACTATTCAAAAACTTCTGGCCGACAATATTAATATTCGCCATCGTATCATTACCAACTTTTAATGTGGTTTGTAAAGTTTCACAAAAGAGGTCAGTGTAGCATAGCGCGTCTGGTCTATGTAAACTAGCCGCTAGCACATGAATTTTTCGTTCTAGGGTTTTGAGTCTAAGCTCAAGTTCCTTGTCCTCTTCTCGTTCTCCCCCCTTTTCCGCCAACTTAACTTCTTGAGTCTCCGGGGCTTCCGGTATCTCGAGTGTCTTTTGGACAGAGTCTGGTACACCGAGTGTACTCGTGTCTATAGCAGAGACTATTGAGTCCTTTGGCGGGGGTACGGTCCGCTGCTTCTTCGTAGGAGGAGACCTAGCCTTTGGTTTCGGCTTCCTCTCCTCCATCGCCTTCTTCGCCTTCCTATTCGCATCATTTATCATATTAGGTCTCGAAGGATGAACTAGCAAGTGCTTACCTTGAGGCTTGTGAGGCTGTGTGCCTTCACCTTCACGTCTGGGAGGAACGGAACCGTTCGTATCCTGTTCATCAACAGTAGGCATAACTGTGACTGTCGGATTAAAAAGAACAGTTTTTATCTCCTTCTCTCTCTTCTTTTCCTCTCTCTTCTCCTCCCGTCAGTCTACGACGACAACACGCTCACCTGAGCCGGTGTCTTCGTCTTGACGTCCCCCCTCCGTAGCGGTATAAGCTTGCTGGGGGTAGTTGGAGCTGGAACTGGTGCTATAATTCCAGTATCCGTGTCCTCTGGGAGGGCGCGCTGGGGTCCGTCCTCCCCTTCCACGAAAGCCTCGTCCTCGTGGTGCCGCCCCTCTTGGTGTCCCTCGGGACCCTCGTGACGATCCTCTCGTCTCTCCTCCTCCTCTAGTCGGCGCCTTTGATCGGCCCGATGTCTCTCTCTTCTCCCTTCTCTTCATTCTGTCAAGGAAGTAAATGATGGCCTCCCGGAACTCCGCATCCGAGACCATATTCGCATTCCACCTCCCCTCCTCCAACTCCTTCTTGTACATGGCGTACGTGGTCTTTTTCATACCTTCGAGCTCTCTAAGGAAAAGATTTCGCTGCCTATCATCAAGAGAGTCGTGGCTGAAGAGGCAATTGCCTACTCCTTTCTGTGCCTCATGCTTACACGCCATGTATGAAAAATAGCGGTAGCACGGCGTCGGCTCATCTCTCCCCCTCTTGAGACCTGCCGTTCGAGTTGCATGTGCTGCTTGAGCACCTAACCCCCTGTGTCGCGGCACTGGAGAATGACTCGGTGGCCGTGTCCAATTCGGAACACGCGTCGAGCACCTCCTTGAACAGGTCGCCCGGCGGAGTAGCCGCTACAGTCCTCTCGTATATATTCGTTTCTAAAAAATCCGCCGTCTTCACCGCCGTGAAGGTCGGACAGGACTGTATGATCCTTGCGAGCTTGCTCGGGTGTCGTGTACACAAAGCACTCAGGAAGTACAAAATGATAGACTTCCTGCTATAAAAGAGCCCGTACTTGGCGCTGACCTCAGTGAGGATCGCTGCCAACCTCGTGCCAATGCCCAGCCCTTCGTTCACCTCTTGAAAAATCTCAAACCCAATCAAAGTACCAGTGCACAGGTGCTGATACCCATGAGTTTTAAAGTATTGCAAGAGGACGGCAACTGGCACCGTGCATTGCAGGTCTGAGGCTGCTCTCCTAGCCGCCACCTCTACCGCTCTCATCGCCTTGTATTCCCCAACATCAAACCCTTGTGTGATGATTGATGGGTCCAACAAGGTGTACAACGCCTCATACTCCTGTGTTTCGTCCGTTGGATGCTGCTTCATACAAGCATCAATTCTTCTGAGCTTGTCTCGAAGGTTCGCATCCGTGTCCTTCTGACTCGCTGTCTCTGCATACAGCGTCAGAGCAGTGGCATCGGACTTTGTATATTTTTGGAAGGCCTGTATGATAGCCTGTCTGTCCTTTTTGTCATTACTGTTGACAATGACAGTGGTAGGCGCTGAGCTAGTCGCAGGGGCCGAAGGGGCTGTGTGGGCTGACGGGGCGGAGCGGCCCGAGGGAGCCATATAAGATCCAGAGGAATATTTCGGTCCCTTTGTTCCCGCCGCCTTGGCTAATGCAATCTTTGCCTCCATCTCCTTCTTTTCTTTCTCAGCCGCTAGCTCTTTGATATACAGCTCTTGGGCATGATGAAAAAAAGACAGGATCTCAGCTGCCTTCCGAAGGAACAAGGCCTTCTCCGCCAACTCCTTCTCTCCCGCTTTATTGGTTGGGGGTGGTGCGGCCGTCCCCTCCAAGATCGTATGATCCTTCGTGAAGACCCACCTCTTCCATGCGTCATCCTTCACCAAGGCCGCATGCAGCTTCTTCATCCTCGTCACCCCTCCAGCTTCGCCTTCTATTTCCCTCAGGGCCGGGTGAAGGTCCCTGCCAAACTGGGTGTGTTGGAGTTTACCCAGGTCTACTAACTTGGCCTCCATAAGTTTCAGAGACACATCCATGACATTGATCTGTCCTTTTGGATTCCTGAACTTAAACTCCTTTTCCACTCTCTTTATTGAATCAATGTCCTGACCAGGATCGAGCAACCTAGCCAGTGCTCTTGTGTTCCATGGCAGCACAGTCTTTCCAGTCTGGAAAGACAAAGAGTATAGCACACTCAAACACTGTCCATGAGAGGTCGAGTAGCTCCAGTAAAGACATATTGTCCCCAAATGAGACATGTTGCACCTGTAACTGTGCACCGTCGTCTCTGAGGAATTCTGCCAGAGGCAGAGCTTGCCTTGGGAGAGGGTAACAGATGTCCTCCTTCTTCAAGGGTTGTCCTTATCGCATTTCTTGGGGAATGTATAGCCATTTATAGGCCTCATCCTTCCATTTCTTCTCCTCAAACTCCTTCTTACTTAGTTTGCCATATTCGGCCACAAACCTCGCTTCCTCTCCTCCCTTCTCCTCCTCCCCGACTTCCTCTGCTCCTCCTGTGTCAAAGGAAGGCGCAGTAAAAAATTGATTCTCTGCTCCTCCTGTGTCAAAGGAAGGTGCCAGATCTCCTCCTTCTGCATGAGGGTCAACGAACTCCTCTTCGTTTCCTGGGGTTCGCTCACTCTCCCCCCCTCCTTCCTGCCAGTCTTCAGACCTAGTAGACATGGATGCTGAAGGAATACGGATGAGACAGAGTTGTTTCTACCCCGTAATTGCTCTGTTCGTCTATGAGGAACGAATAGAGAGAAAAAACGAAAAGACAGTATAGAGAGAGAGCGTCTCACCTCTATGTCTTATGTGTTTTTTTTTTTGTGAGAAAGAAGTAATCTGTACAACTTTCTCTGAAAATTTGATCTCCTTCTCCACTCCTCTTTTCTTTTTCTCTTTTTGTTGTTGTATCTGTTATGAGGTACGAGGACCTATGTACAGATAATGTCAAAGAGGCTAGAGAAGCACTCCTTGAGAAGTCGACTTGTCGTCTGACACTTGTTCAGACCTATTGTCGAAAGACAGTCAGAGATTTGCAACAATACTCTGATGTGTGTGGTTTGAGAGGCAACAAAGTGCACAGACTTGAAAGGTAGAGTACTACGCTCGTGTCCTTCAAGTTAGTTTGTAACTGTGAGTGTTTGTTTGTACGTCTGTTGACCTACTCTGTCTCTGTCTCAAGAGAGAACAAAAGAACAGCTACGAGGTCTGGTGTCTGGCCTCCTTGTGAGGACACAGATACAGGCTGTGGAGAGGGTACTGAGACACCTACTCACAAACGCCTAGACGTCTAGTTTTGCAAAAAGAGCTGTGTGGGGATGTGCTGGAGTATTTGTTTTTTGGAACACCTACTCAGAAGAGATAGGTCTGTCCAATTTTTCTTTCTGCTGTTCCAAAAACAAGCCAGAAAAGAAATCAGCCTTGTGCTGGTGACTCCAATGTTACAATCCCCGAAGATAGCTCAATAAAAAGTCGGTAATACAACCAGACACAACTCCCCAAAAGAGAATGATGTCTCGTTATATTAGCTCAGTGAAGCCGAAAAGAAAACGGCAACAGACCAAGGTTAAAATGGCATTAGGTCAAATCCGGCCAAACGATATTGAAAATAGTGGGAAAAACTAGGTGCACCTGACACCAGAAAAAGGGTACTTTTTACCGGCTATCCGGGGGGTGATGCCTACATACTACTACTACTACTATTACTACAACTACTACTACTACTACTACTACTACTACTACTACTACTACTACTACTACTACTCTGCTACTACTACTGCTACTACGACTGCTACTACTACTGCCAGTACTACTACTACTACTACTACTATTACTACTACTACTCCTACTACTGCTGCTGCTGCTGCTGCTGCTACTACTACTACTACTACTACTACTACTACTACTACTACTACTACTACTACTACTACTACTACCAACATCACCACCACCAACCACCACCACCCCTATTACTGGTACTACTGTCTTGCTACTACTACTACTACTACTACTACTACTACTACTACTACTACTACTACTACTGCTACTAGTACTACTGCTACTACTACTACTACTACTACTACTACTACTACTACTCTTACTACTACCACCACCACCACTACTACTACTACTACTACTCCTACTACTACTACCACTACAAACACCACCACCACCAACCAGCAGCACCACCCCACCACCACTACTACTACTACCCAGAGCTGCCCTTGCCTAAAGAAGAAACACAAACTCAAAAGAAATCAGTGCAAACAGAAGCAAAAAGTGGCAAGAATTGAAACAAAACAATACAATTTACCTTTTCTCTTTTTGTGGGCACGGCGTTCCTCCACGTGCACAGTATGGAGTTGCATTTTAGACATGTCAGTCTAAGAGGAAGGAAGCAAGGGGGAAAAAAATAAATAAAGACAGTGAACTGCTGCCATTGCGGAAACTCGAAAGCAATAAAAAACAAGAGAATATGTCCAACAGAACAAAGCAAAAGGACAAAATTCATGAGAGAGACATTAACATCACCACTACTACTATTACCCAGAGCTGCCCTTGCCTAAAGAAGAAACACAAATTCACAAGAAATCAGTGAAAACAGAAGCAAAAAGTGGCAAGAATTGAAACAAAACAATACAATTTACCTTTTCCTCGAACCTCTTTTTGTCGGCACGGCGTTCCTCCACAGTATGAAGTTGCCTTTTCGTCATGTAAGTCTAAGAGGAAGGAAGCAAGGGGGAAAAAATAAATAAAGACAGTGAACTGCTGCAATTGCGGAAACACGAAAGCAATAAAAAACAAGAGAATATGTCCAACAAGAACAAAGCAAAAGGACAAACTTCATGTGGGCCTTCACTTCATAGGCCTGTTTGTTCAAATATTTTTTGGGAATTTTTTTGGTTTCCTCTCCGGGAATTGGCATGATCTTGTCAAATATTGCCACAGAAATTCACGGGCCGGCGCAGCCAACATCATGTCGGAGGTCCGTCTTGTGACAGCAAACCACGCTGTTTTAAGCAAAAGCAAGCATGACACAAGTGTTTTCATAAGAAAACTTGGTCTTCACTGTATTTGAAATCCTTATTATCGACTTCAATTTTCACATTTCACGACATAGCAAATATGGTGTTTTTAACTGAAAAATGCTGTTTGCATGATGCACTCTGCACTCATTTTTACGCACAAGTGCACAAATGAATTCAAATGTTAGTTGAGCAATCCTGTCAGAGGGTTTTTGCAGAGAAGTACGGTATAAAACAAAAACTAGGAAAACATAGGTCGAAAACTAGTTTGTCAAGATTCAGAACATACATCCAGATCACAGCAATAGCTTATATGAACTGAAAAACTTAATACAGTGCACTGAGACCACAAGTTCCCACTAAAAACATTGAATTCTGCGCAGACAGCACCTCAAAATCTTGAATATTGAATGAGATTACTCGCTGCGAAATATTTAATGATTCTACCGACCACTAGAACCTACATATGTTGCAGAGAAGTATGTTATAAAACAAAAACTAGGAAAACATATGTCAAAACCTAGTTTGTCCAAATTCAGAACATACCCCCAGATCACAGCAATAGCTTATAGGAACCGAAAACCAGATCACAGCAATAGCTTATAGGAACCGAAAACCTTAATACAGTGCAGACCATTCCCACTAAAAACATTGAATTCTGCGCAGACAGCACCTCAAAATCTTGAATATTGAATGAGATTACTCGCTGCGAAATATTTAATCATTCTACCGCCCTCTAGAACCTACATATGAGTACTGACTCGGAGTGAGCAGGTGAAATATAAGTAAATAGTAGAGACTCCCGGTCACTTCGTTTATTTACATAATTTCGAACTAGTTATAGACTTGTGTGCAACGTACGATCAAGTGTAGAAAGTAGATTATGAGGTCTCAGAGTCCAGTTCTCAAACCGATAGTGTCGCGAGCATGTCTTCTAGTTAACAATCATAAAATGAATAGTTGTCGGGATGACTTGAAATTGAAATTCCCCAAATTGATTTGGGAAGCATCAATGCGAAAATGAGTGGAAACTGAAGAATAATTAGATATTATGTTTTTCAGTGAATCCTTTCCTTGTTCACAAATTTACTGTAAAACGCAGTTTCACGGGAAATAGGAGAAAAAGGTAATACGAACTGGAAAAATTGCAATAGGTAAAAATAACTTTGAACTTATCGCAGTTTGAAATCATTTCTGAACGCCGGGAATCAGAAAACTAGTTAGTGAAGTCGAAACGTTGTGCAGAGGAGAATCTAATGAACAGGTAAACAAGAGTGTATTATCCACGGTAAAGGTTTTGGCTAGTCGTTAAGATGCTGTCTGATAACTTTCTTTTTGTTCTTTGAGCAGACTAGTTGGCAGTGTATGATGTGCCGCTTGCGTAGGCAGTTCTCAGCTTGTCTCTTTGCCCCGACGCAGCTGACTCACCTAACCAAAAACGGGGACAGGTATTAATACTATGAGTTCAAAAACTGAGCAGAGTTGCGAAAGCTTCCCTTTTATTAATAATGTGTCAATTACAGGAAGGACACCAACCCCTTTTGTAGATAGTCGCCTCCCAGTCACGGTCGGCGATGGTCTCCTTCCTTGCTTGCAGTGCCACCAGAGTTAAGCGCTGCCAAGGCCCATAACACCCTAGACAAGAGTGTTCGTACTTTAAAGATTTTGAATAATTCCTTACACGTCACTGAGTGCCTTTCTCCTCTCTCTCTCATCTATCTATCTACCTACCTACCTATCTATCTATCTATAAATAAAGCTTTGAGTTCACCGTTACACATAGAGTTATATATGTAAAATAGGTATTACTGTTGACATTCAAGTGGCAAAACATTCAAACTTTGACCTTATCTTTCTCAATCAATATTTGAGATACCGTCCGGAAATGCAGCGCACACCGTTGAACTTGAAGCTTTTGTCCTAAGCTTTCCAATGCTGGCTTCAGATTTGTCGTATCACTTAGATTGAGGGAGAACGATTAGATCAAAGTTGGATAGTTTGCCACTTGAATGTCCACAGTAATAATTGTCATTGGGATGGGCCGGTATGACTAAATACTATTATTAATAAAATTGTCCATTGGAAGTAAGTAGTCATCACACGCATTTTAGTAACACTCTCGAAAAACCAACGACAATGAATGAGAATTCAAAAAGAAGCGAGGGACGGGAGGAGCGAACAGTAACGACAACATTGTTTTAATCATGAGGTACCTCATGTTATATTCGCAGTCAAAAACATTCTAAACAGAAGTCTTGTTCATTCATTCAGGAAGTTCAAAAAACCGATAACATATATTTAACAGCGAAATGGACAACGCCAACAGCAAGCAAACAACGTCTTCGCTTTCTTGAAATTTCTTCTGTAATCACCTCAAATTAAGAAGAGGATAGTTGCCGGCAGCAACACCAGCAAGGTCTACAAGCACAGACATCATACAAGTCAACATACAAGTTTCTCTTGGACAGACATGTGCCATTTGCAGTACATCCATTCACACACATTTGCACACAAAAATACTTACATTTTGTTGTAATCAGAATATTAATACTTATAAAACAGTATCATATATCATACATATTCGCCCTCCCCCCCCCCTTCTCTCTTGTTTTTTTCTTATCTTTTTTTTTATTGATTCTATTTATTTATTTACTTATCTATTTATTTATTTACTTATTTTTCTTGAATTCTATGCTTTTCCACAAAATCATGCGCATATATATACATACATACATAAATACATATATTATATATATATATCATTCAGAGAGAGAGAGAGAGAGAGAGAGAGAGAGAACAAAGAGCAGGGCGCGGGGAGGGAGGGCGACCGGGGCCAGCTGGGCGGCGCCGCTCTGCAGGGCCATCTGCGAAGTGCCGCCATAGGATTCTGCCGCGCCGCACGCCGGGGGCGCTGTCAATCACACAGACCATCGTCAGCAAGCACGTAATCACACAGACCATCGTCAGCAAGCACGACAGCGAGGAGCAAGGAAACAGAAAAGCGCCCTTACCCGTGATTCCATCTTTGCGCAAAGTCAGGAGGAGATCGTTCTTAAAAGGGCTGCCCAAGTTTTGACGGCACGCAGAACCGCGGAAGGATTTGAAGTTTTGCATGTCGCTCAGGCGGAGGCTGCTGTCATGAGGCACTTTGGCCTCTTGAAAGCAATCGTACAAGGCTTTCAAGCCGGCGTTGTAGAGATACCTGTAAACGGGCATAGGTCCGTGTCAACGCATGATTGCACCTTTGTGTTCAGACCTCTGCCGATCCGCGTATTCTTTCGCAGGACCGTCGCGGCAACGTTGGTCAGCGCCTGCCAAGCAAGTTGATTTAACATGTGGCGATGTATAGGGGGGGGGGGGGGGGGGGGGGAGGGTTTGCCGTCTCCGGAGAGGCCACTGTCAATGTCTATTATAAGGAACTCGAAATCAACCCAATCTTTCGAAAACTTTCATCTTGGGGCCAAAAATGTGTTTGTGGGTGCGGTAGGTGGGGTTGGGGGGTTGAGTGGAAGCAAGGGATTGAGTGGAAGCAAGGGGGTTTACAAATATCTACGTATTTACACTACTGAGGCTGTCCCAGGTGAATCATGCTGATTTGCGCTGTGGAGTTTGTTGCAAGCGGCTACCTGGCGTCGGAACGAAGTTGGGATCAGGGCAACCAGTGGTCATGCCACGACCGCAAGGGGAGTAAATATCGCACATCTTTTCCGCTGTGTCACACACTCCGAAGTCAGTATCAGAATCTACACACACACACACACACACATATTTTTTTACATATATTATATGTATATGTATATACATATATATATATATGTAATATATATATATATCTATATATCTATATCTATGTATATGTATATATATATATGTAGTTTCTTGTGTTCCGAGTGCAAGGTTCTACTGACTAGGTCGAAAGTGGTAGTTGCAGTACATGCCAGCTCCGCACGTTAGACGATCGTCGCACCACTGCCCCTTGGCCCTGCACGCATAGATACAGGTCATGCCGTTTCTGTGCGCCTGGTGTGGGCGACCTCTGGAAGGGCAAGCCGCAGGTGCCGTGCGCCGCAGGCTCACTACCGACGCCGGCTGCCTGGCTCTCAGCATCATATTCCTTGCCAGCAATGGCCCACGTCTTCCTGTCACCAACACCCCAGCCAAACCTTCAAACGCTGCGAGCAAGTCAGAGCACCGACCAAATGCAGACCATTCCGTGGCCACAGTCATTGTGGCTGGTACAATTCTTGTCCGCGTTGAGGTAGCCAGAGGTGACGCAAGCTCCGTTGCGGCAGATCTTACCAAAGTCGCACTGCAGACCGGAGTCCTCTATATTGCATTGTCCGGCGGGAAGATATACATTTCCGGTAGCATCTGAAACAAAGTGAGAAAGAAGATAATGTGGAAAGGGTGGGGTTTGAGCTAGAAAGGAACGAGAAAGATCGATGAGTGTACGTACTCAAAGCCTTGCAATGGCCTGACTGGCCGGGCGCCTCAGAGCCAGGGGCCACGCCATCAACCGCGCATGTCAAACCGTCACCGTAGCACACAGCTATCTCTTCGAGGGCATTTTGCAGGGTCTGCAAAAGTCAAACCGCAAGTGCACCAGCGAATCACAAGAGCGCGCGTACCTGTGAGTCGCGAATTACGCAGTCCTCCATGTAACCCAGCCAGGGGCGAGCGCCCGTCTGGTTCTGCTCAAAACACACAATTTTTCTTCATGTTGTGACTGTCTTTTCTGTTTCCCACCCCCCCCCCCCCGGGGGGGTTTATCTACCTTGCAAGTGCCTTGACGAGTGGTGGTGTTCCAATCTTTGCACAACAACCCCGGCTTGCAAAACTTACCTAGGAAGATTTTAGTAGTAGGAATGGTGGTGGTGGTAGTATGTAGTAGCAGTAATAGCAGTAGTAGCAGCAGCAGTAGTAGTAGTAGCAGGCATAAGTTTTGCAGCAACTTTGAAGCATTCATCGCAACGAAGGAAAGAGTACCTTGCGACTCCACGCTGCATTCTGTGGGATGTTTACCGTTCTTCATCTCGAAGTCATCACAGCAGATCCCGTTCTCCACTTGCGTCGTCTCTACGCAGACGTTTTTGATGCAGCGGCGATTGACCTGGCCGACGGGAGCCTACGAATGCATTATTCAAATCGTGAAAATGTGACAATTTTCTTATTCAAGAATTTATGTATGTATGTGTTCCATCTGTAATGTCATGTCATGTGCATTTGTAGGATTACGCATGTTTCAATAACCCCCCCCCCCCCCCCCCCCCCCCCCCCCCCCCCCCCCTCAATCACTCTCTCTCGGTCTCTACACACACACACACCCTATATTCTTACTTTACCTCTGAATCTTAAAAATTCTTTTCTTTCTATTTCTCTTTGTATTCTTCTCTGTCTCTCTCTCTATATATATGTATATTTTTCTTCTCTATCTTCTCTCTATCTCCTTTTTCTCTCTATATATATGAATAACATATGCTCTCTATATATTATTGAAAACATATACTCTCTCTCTCTCTCCCTCTCTCTTTCCTCTCTCTCTCTCGATCTCTCAACCTCATCCTCTCTCTCATCCTCATCATCAGCATCATCATCTCTCTCTCTCTTCTTTCCTCTTTCACGCGCGCACTCTCATCCTCTCTCTCTCTCTCTCTCTCTCGCGCGCGCGCACACACACTCTCTCTCTTTCTCTCATCATCGCTCGATCTCTCTTTCTCTTTCTTGATCACTCTCGCACTCTCTCTCATCTCTCTCGCATTTTCTCATCCCTCTCGCACTCTCTCACACACACTCTCATCTCCCTCACTCTCTCTCTTCTCTCTCTCTGTATGTGTTGTGTGTGTTAGAAATAGCAAGTAATAAATAGTTCACCGGCAGTGGTCCAGTGTCGCAGATGTAACACGCAGAGGTCTTACTGTAGTCCGCATTAGATGTGCAGGGAGTGCCTTCAAGCTCTCCGTCTAGGCTCGTTTGAAAAAGGTAAAAACTGTCCTCCGTGCAGAAGTGACCAGTTTGGACACACTCGCGCACAGTCCTACCAACGCCAGAACACAGTCAAGTTTTCAAACCCAACGAGATCAAGGCAAAACACAGTGTAACGCAAAAAGCGTCTTACTGACGCTGTGCAATCGAGGGTACAGGGGCCGGGTTGTGCTCCAGTCGCCGTGTGAAGAATCGAAAGAAGAAACGGCTGAACGAACATGCCAAGCAATCTCCGCTGATCACAGAAGAATTCAAGGACGAGAAGTGAGCTGACTGGCTAGCCTATCCATCTAACAAACTAAGAGAAGCTGCGGAGCTGCGGCCTTTGGTTTCCAAGAAGCCCACTGGGTGTAACAGTTTTATCGAAAGTGATATGTTGGTAGTGGTGCGTTGGCAGCCAAGAGAAAAAAAGTAAGCTGCCAGAAGAATTCCAAAATGAATTCAAGGACGGGAAAAGTGCCTTGGCTGGCTATCCATCTAATACACTAAGTGGGGCGGTGGTTTGTGGATTCCAAAGCAGCACATACAGAGGAAGGAGTGTGCGATACACAGTATTGTAGTATGTGTGTTTCTTGGCAGGCGCCCACCATGCACGCGGCACAGAAAAGAAGCTTTGCCGATCTCAATAGACAGGGCCGAGCGGTTTGTCATGGAAGTGTAGTCTCGCCACCAGACCCCTCTTTCTTTGGCCGCGGCCGCTCGAAAAAAAAGAGGAGTAGAAACTCCTCTGGGTTTTTGAGAAAATTTGGGAGTTGGTTGGAAGTGGCGGGAAAGAGCGGATCTGGGTGGAGAGTTGAGAGAGGCGTCTGTGTGTGTGAAAAGTTGGGTCAGGGAAGATGATTTGAAAAGTTGTGAACTGGTACAATGAATGCCTCCTTTGTTTGGAAGTTGATTCGGATGAAAAATCGTCCTAACACCACCCGTTGCCAAAAGCAGTTCTACCACTTCCAAAGTTTGGGAGAATTTCAGGGTCTGTGGTGGCGAGACTATGCCACCCGCAGTCTCGCCACCAAACCCTCTTTTTCAAGGCTTTGGTGAAGCGGAAAATATTCTAATTAAAATGGCGGGGGGTGGGTCTGGTGGCGAGACTATGCCACCTGTACCTCTTTTTCTCGTGAGTGGAGCTCTGCCTGCCATGTTTTTGATCTGGTGGTTTACACCTTTATCACTGGGGATCATTCGCAGTCTTCCCTGCACTGATGTCCACGCTTTTTACTATCTCTGGTACCTGCGCGTCGATCTGTTGAAGGCTTTGCTCTGTCACTTTCTCAATGTTTGTTGTCTTTGTCTTCTTTGTTGCTGCAGAATTAATATTAATCAATATTAACTAAACCAGTGGCAAGTTAACTGTTAACTCAAGTTGGTGTGTGGCTTTCGACCCCCAGATATATGCCACTCCCGGAAAATAATCCAGTCATCTCGTGCCGATTCGAGACGCCAGAGCTTGCACACTGCACTATAAGATCCAGAGGCTCAAAAACCAAAAATATAGAAAGAGGAAGAGAGAGCCAGAGGACGTGCACTATAGTGGTCAACAGCAGGGGAGGGAGAGGAGGAAAAGAAGTGAGAGAGGCAGGCCTAAGAAGAACGAGGAGAACTAGCCTACCAAGAAGGAGAAGAGGAAGACAAAGAAGGGAGAGGAAGGAGTTGTTGTTGTTGTTGTTGTTGTTGTTGTTGTTGTTGTTATTGTTGTTTTTGTTGTTGTTGTTGTTGTTTTTGTTGTTGTTGTTGTTGTAGCATTGTTGTTGTTGTTATTGTTGTTACTGTTGTTGTTGTTGTAGAATTGTTGTTGTTGTTGTATTTAATAATAATAATAAAACTTAAACAAAGTATGTTGTTGTTGTTGTTGTTGTTCAATTTAATAATAATAATAATAATACTATATCTGAGGCGTACTGATGCAGCTAATGGCATATCCTCAACGGACATAAGCCTCCAATACCCTTGTTCGAGGTCCTCCACCCCCCCGTGTCAGTCTCTCGCCTGATGATCGGGGCCACCGATGGAGCTCCTGAGGGCAAGACTGTACTAAGCCGAGGTTATTCCGCAGTCCCAGCAACCTCTTGCAAGACGTCACCGAATGTGCAAGTGCATACACCAAGCGCGGTTGCTAGAGCTGCCTCGAAACCCCACCCATAACAATCTGGTGTCTGCTGGGTCCTGGGCTATCAACCAGCATATGCGGAGTTTAAGATCTTTTACGCGCGCAACGACCCTCCTCCCCAGCATCTACCACCAAAGGGTTATGAGTCGGCGTCACAGTTTAACGCCTTGAGGCCATTGGGCTGGAACTCTGTTTAGCAAGTGTGACTAGGTTTTTTCATCGGGATTTCCCTCAAATATGTCACAGTCAACACTCCAAGGCAGATTTACTATATCTGAGGCGTACTGATGCAGCTAATGGCATATCCTCAACGGACATAAGCCTCCAATACCCTTGTTCGAGGTCCTCCACCCCCCCGTGTCAGTCTCTCGCCTGATGATCGGGGCCACCGATGGAGCTCCTGAGGGCAAGACTGCACTAAGCCGAATAATAATAATAATAATAATGATAATAATAATAATAATAATAATAATAAACAACTTAAACAAAGTATTTGAAATGCAAGATTGTGTGTGGCTACGGCCTTCAATTTCCACTTTCATCCCCGGCCGACGGGACGCCAGAGCCTGCTACCTATGGGACTACAGATCTCTAGAAACAAGAAATAAAGACAGAAAGGAAAGAGCAGAAGAGTGTGCCCTATAGTCGAACAGCAACAAGACAGGGAGAGCAGGCAAGAAAGTGAGAGATGCAGACTAGAACCTTCGGAGCTAGCCTAGCAATGAGAGAAAGAGGAAGAGAGAAGGGAGACGGAGGAGGAGAAGCTCGCCGTGACAATGAGAAACCAGTTCGAGCAACAAGGTAGAAGCTCACGCGTGATACTAAGTCTTAGTATGGGGTTAGCAAACACCAGCAATTAGCCACAAGCGTTGGAGGCTGGAAGAGAGAGCTGTATAGAAAACCTTCAGAGCCAGAATAAGAGGCGCAAGGATCATAGTCTAGCATACGCACAAGTGGTGGACGCCGCCCCATGATCACCTCCGGTAACCTGCATTGATCATGGGCCCGACTTGTGGACCTAGAGCTGGGAACCTACGCAAGTGTCGAGGCAAGATAGGGAAAGTCAGGTCCTATCATCTGGCTCGCAGGAAGGGTAGGCTGTGAGAAAAGGAGCACCCCCTAGCACACAAACTGAGTCACAGAAGACGTCGGGAAGCGGGCAGAGTTGGGCCCGCTAGAGAAAGTTGTGATCCGGAAGTCACAAAAGGCACAAGAAAGAGGGGAAAGGAAGGGAGAAAAGAAGGAGGGAAAGGAAGGAAAGAAGGGAGAGAAAGGGAGAACTGGGCACACTTAGGTCAACGCCATGGGTTCGTACGTGTCCCACATTTCCTGCCTCACACGATCAAGGATCCTTGCATTCGCTTGAGCAGTGAGGACCGAGGAAGCTGATCGAAAGTACTCCCTGAGCCCTCTGCAAGACTCAGGGAAGCTCCCATCGAGCTGTTGGTGGGCTCGGGTGCGTAGAGGATAGGTGATAGCACCTCTGGAGAGAGTGTTTCTGTACAATTGAATGCGGCGGAGGAATTTCAAGGATGCTTGTCCCAGGGCTCCCGATGGTTCGATCACAAAGGGGACAAAGGAGACACCAAGCTGAGTAGCCATTTTACCATATCTTCTCCTTTTGGTGTTTTCTCTTGTCGTGGCAGCAGCAAGTGGGATAGTGCTCGCACTGCGTACCACTGACTCTGCTGTGGGTGTGGCAAAGGACGTTGTTGTTGTTGTTGTTGTTGTTGCTGTTGTTGTTGTTGTTGTTGTTGTTGTTGTTGTTGTTGTTGTTGTAAATTTAATTACAGTAATTAAACCAGTGGCATGATGGTGCGTGGATAACGGCCTTAAACCGACTTAAAGACAAGTAGATGTCTAATCATCCCCGGCCGACACGGAACGCCAGAGCATGTCTCACTGTACTATAGGACTCTAGAGCTCAAGGACAGGAAAAAAGAAAGAGGAAAAGAGCAGAAGAGCATGCACTATAGTAAAACAACAACATAAGAGGGAGAAGAGGAAAGGCGGTGAGGAGCGCAGACAAGCCTCGAGAGAGGAGCAAGTCCACTGAAAAGGGAGAGAAGGAAGAGAGAGGGAAGATGAAGTGGGAGGAGAAACTCGCCACGGCTCTTGGGAAAACAGTCTGAGCAACAAGTTAGAGGCTCGCGTGTGAAACGAACAAGTCGAATGGAGCAGGCAAGCACCAGCAATAAGTCACAAGCGCTGGAGGCCGAAAGAGAGAGGTCTAGAAACCTTCATGTTGTTGTTGTTGTTGTTGTTGTTGTTGTTGTTGTGTTGTTGTTGTTGTAATTTTAATTACGGTCATTAAACCAATGGCATGATGGTGCATGGATAACGGCCTGTTGTTGTTGTTCAATTTAATAATAATAATAATAATAAATATTGTTGTTGTTGTTGTTGTTGTTCAATTTAATAATTAATTTAAACAAAGTACTTAAAATGCAAGATGGTGTGTGGCTACGGCCTTCACTTGCCACTTTCATCCCCGGCCGACGGGACGTCAGAGCCTGCTAAATATAAGACTATAGAACTCTAGAGCTCGGAAACTATAGAACTCTAGAGCTCGGAAACAAAAAAATAAAGAAAGAAGGAATGAGCAGAAGAGTGTGCCCTATAGTCGAACAACAACAAGAAAGGGAGAGGAGGAAAGATAGCGAGCGATGCAGACTAGATTCTTCTGGGCTAGTCTACCTATGAGAGGAAGAGGAAGAAAGAAGGGAGATGAAGGAGGAGGAGAAGTTGTTGTTGTTGTTGTTGTTGTTCAATTTAATAATAAAATTTAAACAAAGTGATTAAAATGTTGTTGTTGCTGATGTTCAATTCAATAATAATGATAATAAAATTTAAACAAGTTGTTGTTGTTGTTGTTGTCCAATTTAATAATAATAAATTTAAATAAACTGATTCATGCAAGATGGTGTATGGCTACGGTTTGTTGTTGTTGTTGTTGTTGTTCAATTTAATAATAATAATAATAATAATAATAATAATAATAATAATAATAGACTTATCAGTCAATTGGCCTTTGATCCTGTCGGACATGTGCCTCCATTGGTAGCACGGGGCCGTTCGGTGACGCGGCTCCGCTCCAAAGACTCGACTGGCGGTGCAATGTGCAAATGAGCGTGCTGTGCATGTGCAAGTGGGTGCAAGGAGTGAGAGGAGTTATCTGCCGAGAAGAAGTCCGCGACGCTGCGCTGACCTCCACCTACAACAGATCTAGCCAGACATTCTACCTGACTAGGCCTTCCCCTCCTTCTACCCACCTCCTGAACGACCGTGAGGTCGATCACCTCCTCCTCCTCCTCCGCCCCCTCTGCCTCCCTGATCTGCGCCTCCAGCTCCTCCCACTCCTTCCAGATGGTAGCAACAAACCTTCCTAACTCCTCCTCCACCTCTTCTGGGACAGGGATAAACAAAACGCCGAGCATCGCCGCCATCTTTTCATCCTCCCCCTTCAGCCATTCCTCTTTGAAGAGCCTCATCTCCTCCGCCTCCCGCAGTTCCCTGTGATAAAGCCCTCCTCGATTCAGCATGAGGGGCTGCCGGGCTTGCGCCTCATCGATAAACTTAAACAGTGCCTCACGAGAGCTCGCAAACGTTGGGCAATGCAGCAGGAAGTGACGTAACGACTCGTTAACCTCAGTGCCACACAAGGCGAAACAGCTTGAGCAGTCCGGCGAGCATGAGCCAAATTTGGATCGGTAGAGGCGAAGGCGATTGTTGCAGCTCAACAATCGCCTTCTGATAAGGTTGTGACTTCCCACCTCCAGCGCCCGCCAACGTGGGAAAGCAGAGCGGGAAGACATCTGGCTAAGCAGCACCCTAAGCCCATCAGAGGGCTTAGCCTGCCGCTCCCAGCCAGCTACTTCCTGCCGGACAGACCATTGGTTTACCACCTCGTTCCAGTTCGCCAGAGCGGCCCGCCAGTCGTTACCATCTACCGTGCCATCTTCGTTCACGACCCGCTTGAGCGCATCCAAGCCCTCCCGCAGCCTGTGATCTGCTAAGATCAAATTTTCCGTATCTTCCTTCCATTTGCACCGACCCGTGTTGTAAAGCCTGCGTGTTAGCGCTGTGTTGCCCAGTAACTCGATGCGCCCTAGGAACCGAAGCCGGGCCGCCTTGGCAAGGATGCTAAAACTCGGCGTGCGGCCTAAACCCCTGGTGATGCAGCCGCTTGTGCGCGTACCAACACCCAAGATGACCCGCAGGGGCGCTACCAACGCGCCCTCCAGCTTACTCAGCTTGTTGGCGCCCGGCAGATCCCAAAAAGCCGATGCGTAAATCAACTTTGCGCCAACCATTTGCTGCCAATTCATCAGCCTAAGACGCGCTGGAACTTCGTGGGCAATCCAGAGGGGGTAGTAGGCAGCCGTTCCCGCTACAGTGATTTCCGCCGCCCGCTTCGCTTGCGGTTTATCGGAGAGGGTGTCCGTGAGCAGAACTCCCAGGTATTTGTAGTGGTCGGTGACGTTGAGAACCTTGCCCCGGAACCTCACGCATGGGGGCGACTTTTTTGACTTGGCGTGCCCGTATATCGGCATGACTTCCGTCTTGCCCGGTTTCAGGTTGATTTCAAGCCGATAGTCCTCCACGAATGTCGCCACGACATTTACAATCTGTTGAAGCTCCGTGACACTATGCGCAATTACCGCAACGTCGTCGGCGTAAAGCAGGGTCCGTATGTCTTCGATGCGGTTGAGGTCCTCGATCTCCAACTCTTTCGCGATTCGGACCGTTAGCTCATCCATGAAGACGTTGAACAGCGACAGTGACAACGGCGACCCTTCTGAACTCCCATCTCTTCCAGCACTTCACCAGTGAGTTCGCCATCGACTAGCACTCGCGATGACGTTCTTCGGTAAAAACGCCGCAGAATGCGATAGAACTTGCCCTGTACCCCCATCTGGGTTAGCCTCTGAAACAACCCGGCCCGCCAAACCGTAGGGAATGCCTTTCTCAGATCCACGAACAAAACGAAAGAACGGAGGCCAGCTTGTTGTCTAAGGCGCAGACGTCCTTAAGGACAAAAATATGGTCCCCCGTACTACGTTTTGGCCGGAACCCACCCTGCTCTGGGCGAAGCCTGCCCGGCTGATCGATGAAACCGTAAGCCTCGCCGCCATAAGGGACAGATACATCTTACCCAGACAGCTCAGAATCGCGATGTCTCTCCAATTTTCCGGATCGGTTGGGTCGCCTCCTTGTGGGATGTTGACGATAATCGCTTTGCCCCAGTCGCTGGGGGTGTATTCGCACGATTTCAACCAGTTGAAGAAGCGCACCAGAAAGCTCACAATCCGCGTGCCTCCGTACTTGAGCATCTCGTTCTTGATCTTATCCGGTGAGCACGCTTTGTGATTCTGGAGATTTTCCTGGCAGAGCTCCACTTCCTTCTCGGTGTAATCATAGTCCAGCGGGCCCGTCTCAGTCCGGATCTCCTCGGCTTGCGCCATGGCCTCGAATTGGTCGCGCAGGTTGTCGTTATACTGGAAGGTTTCGCGGGCCTTCCGCTCGGGCTCAATCCGCGCTGCTTCCTCACCGGAACCGACTTCCTCTACACATGCATCCTCCAAAAATTGGTTTTCTTTGGGGACCACCATACGTCGGCGGTATTCTTCCCATTCTTGTAGTTTTTCCCGGAGTGTGCATGCCAGAGTGCCATCGGGCTTCCGAACAGGAGCAGAAGCTTTGGACCGCCGAACCCCGCCCAAACGCTTTGACAGCTTCCAGTACGTGGCCATGGTAGCGCTCCTGAAGTTGGCAGCGGTGTCATTCTGGACCCGCTTCCACGCTTGCTCCTTCTTCTCCTTGCATAACCTTCTGACCGCCTTCCTCGCTTCTTTATATCTTTGCCAGGCCTCTCGGTTGGCCTCATTCCTTCGCCAGAGGCCGTATGCCTCTCTCCGTCGCGCAATCGCTTCCCTAAGACTCTCATCAAACCATGCATTAGTAAACCCTGGCCTAATCACCCGAACTCCCAAGACCTTCGCGGCTGCGCCCGTGAAAGCTCGGAGCACTAAGCTAGCGACCCTATCTACCTCCTGCTGAAGCTCATCCGGGTCCTCCACTGCTGATAGATCTGGGAGGCCATCTGGCAACAGCCCCGATATACCAGCTGCAAAGGTCTCGTCGTACTTCAACCTAAGCTTAGACAGCTCACTCTCCTTACACTCAACTACCCTGCCTATCAAGCGCTCTGCCTTGAATGCTTTGTACCTCTTTACCTGCTTTTTGGGGGGTGGCTGTCCCCCCCAGACCAGTTCCGCCCACACAGCTTTGTGGTCGGTATCAAGGTCTACCTTGTCGACGCCGAAGCTCGCCTCCTCCGCCAGCTCGGAAGAGACGCAGATGTAATCCAGCAGATGCCTTCGTCCACCTACATTTTCCTGCCTAGACCACCAATATTTGTCCCCCCGTGGTTGCGAAAACCCACTGAGATTGCGCAACCCCGTGGCAACAAGCACGCAGCCAGCAACTCACCATTCTCACTCCTAACCCCTCTACCCCTCTCATCTATCTCGCCAAAGGGGCCCACCACTCCCTCCTCCCGCGCTATTCTGGCGGGCCCCAGCTTAGCATTAGCATCACCAACCGTAACCACATGAGCTTTGGTGGCGAAGTAGGAGACGGCCGCCTGCCACGCCTCATAGGCTGCAATAGATTCCTCTCGTTGATTTTCTTGGGGGAAGTAGCCGTTGCCGACGAACACATCCGACGCCGTCGCGCTCCCAGACGACAGCCTCACCCACAATTGCTGTGGGTGTGGAACAGGCGCCTGTACACAATGGTAGCGCACGGTGCCAGATAGTTGGCCACCAACGTCAAGACTCCCCCCAAGAGACGCGAGCCCGCACCAGTTGCAGCCGCTTTGCCGAGGACTGCGAAGCCGTCGACTTGGAGCTTCTCCACCTTCTGCGACGATAGGTTGTGCTCCTGGACTCCGACGATCACCCAGCCTCGCTCCTTGTAGTGCTCCGGCCATTCCCCAAAGCCTGGGCTATCCGCACCCACTTTGCCTTTCCCATTATGTGAGGCCACCCTCAGTGGGAAGCCTTTCACAAATTGGGAAGAACGAAGCTGGTGCCGATGCCTGCGCTTCGGTTGAGCCCGCCTGGAGCCCTCCGCCACCCTCCACGGCCCATCCTGCACCCTCCGCTCCAGCTCCTCCAGCTCCCGCATCCCGCCCCACTCCGCCAAGGGAGATTCACCGCTTGAGGCTTCGCCCTGGGGCTCGTCGACTTCCACGTCGAGCACCCAGTAGCCAAACCCCTGCTTGCGAAGCTCCCTCTGCATCTCTACATACTGGGCACCCCCCCGTGCAGCCCTGCTTCTCTCTTTCCCGGAAAGTCCTACCCGTCGCAACGTGAACCTTTCCCGTGAAGAACTTACGCTCCCGCAGCAGCCGCACCATCTTCTCCGCCTCCTCACAAGACGCACATTTAATCCGCAAATGCCGCCCGCTACCTCTGCCCGCGAATTCCACCTCGACTTCCCCGAGACCGAGAATTCGGAGCTCTCGCGCCATGACCACTGTCTGAGAGACATGCGATAGCCCCCATACTATGCAACATCTCTTATCCAGCTCATTTCGTACCTTCCTCCGCCACCTCCTCGGTGGCGGTACCGCTTGCCACACGCCGTGACCAGACCTTTCCGGACGTGACTTCTCTTCCGAGGTTGGGGAGGGTGATCGAGATGCAGCAGGATTGCTGGCTCTACGTGATTCAGGTTGCCCGTCAGGTACGCGAGCACTCGACCACCCCACCCCGGCCGAGTAGCCATCGCCACCCGCAGGCGCACTCCCACGGGGAACGTCTAAACCTGAAGGATTACCGCCTTGACCCATAGGGCCAGCGCTAGCGGCCGCGCTCTTACCTGACATAAGTGGTATGGGACCCCGGTGCCGCATTGATCGAGTTGTAAAATCGATAAATGAGGACCCAGGTGGGGTTATTTAAAGCTCAACCCTTAAAAAGCATACGTGTACGTATGTATAGGAATACACACAAACACTCACCTGCATCCGTAACCAGGCACGAGGCAGGACCCGCTGTGCATCATCGAGGTAGGTGTCGTGGCAAACCACCCTGCGTCCGATAAACGCTGCAAGTGAGTCATCTACCGAGAGCACAGAGTGACAGGCCCGTGCACGTGTACCCACCACCCCATAACCCTCCGCCAGAGCAACCCCATGGCATCCGCAGGAAGAGTGCTGAGAGAGAGGGTGAGCCAGGAGCCCCGCTCCGGTCCGTCGTTACTTTGGTCATTTAGTCGTTTCAAGGCTTGTGGTAAGGTGTAGGGCCTCTCGCCTTCGTACAAACTCCGACCGACAGTAGTTTGGTTGACCATCCTTCGCGGTGACCCTCTGAACACAACCCCCTCCCCCAGTGCCCACCCCTTGTGATTCCAGAGGCCACCCCGAGCCAAGAGCCATGAGTATGATGAGCAACTCACATGAGTTACTCTCAGTAATTGGGACCCGTCTCATAAATCAATGGAACGCTTATCGTGCGCCCCTCATAGGCTCAGCCCGCCCATGTGCAAGCTAGGCCTCGCCCAAAGCAAAGCAAAGCAAAAAAAAAAAAAAAAAAAAAAAAAAAAAAAAAAAAAAAAAAAAAAAAAAAAAAAAAAAAAAAGAGAGAGAGAGAGAGAGAGAGAGAGAGAGAGAGAGAGAGAGAGAGAGGCCGCCGTGGCTCGCCCGCAATCCAGCTGGGTGCACCTCGTCACAACCACTCATCGGCGTGAGCTCATAGCTGTGTGCGACATAGGTACAAGAGCAAGAGGAGAAACAGTGTGCCAGCGTGGATGTGTGGGTGAGGCAGTGCGGTGAGGCAAAGCAGCGATGCCAGTCGAATCCCTCGAGACGGAACCTAGCATCAAAAACATCGTATAAGTCTACCCCAGGCCTCCATCCACCGAGTGGTGAGCTCGATAAAAGAAGACCCGAGTGGGGTTATTTAAAGCTCAACCCTTAAAAAAGCATAAGCATGTACGCCGCCAGGAACCCAACAACAATAACATAGCAGCCTGAGGAACCCAACAACAATAACATAGCAGCCAGGAACCCAACAACAATAACATAGCTTCCGTAACCAGCCTTCAGGAACCCGCCTCAGTTACCCGCCCCCGTAACCAGGCCAGAGACGTGACGTACTATGCATCATTGAGGTGTCGTGGCAAGCCACCCTGCGTCCGATAGAAGCTACAAGAGAGTCATCTACCGAGAACACTAAGTGACAGGCCCGGTCACATGCACCCAACACGTCCCGACCCTCCGCCAGAGCATCCCCATGGCATCCGCAAAGTGAGCACGAGGGGTTCTGGGAGAGAGGGTGAGTCAGGAGCCCCGCGTCCAGGCAGTCGCTACTGTGGCAGTTGAGTGATTTCAAGGCTTGTGGAAATGTGTGGGGCCTCTCGCCTTCATACCCACTCATACCGACAGTAGTTTAGTTAACCAACCTGTCCAGTGACCCACTGAGCCCAACCCCCTCCCTCAGATAACCCCCACCCCCCGCACTCACCCCGAGTGATACCAGAGGCCACCCGAGCCAAGAGCCGTGAGCGTGGTGAGAGAGCTTCTCTCAGTAAAAGTTCCCGTCTCATGAATCAGTGGAGCACTGATTATGTACCCCTCATAACAAGCTGCCAACGGCCCCAACCCCGCCGTGTGGCGGTGGCACCCAACCATGTATTGGTGCCCCCCAAATAAAAATAATAATAATAATAGTGCTTCTCTGTCAATGGCTGAT
This sequence comes from Paulinella micropora, assembly GCA_019918135.1. Classification (NCBI taxonomy): domain Eukaryota; phylum Cercozoa; class Imbricatea; order Euglyphida; family Paulinellidae; genus Paulinella; species Paulinella micropora. Next base: position 174,578 of record WBZZ01005846.1, on the reverse strand, counting down.
GCAAATCTGCACATGCGCCTCCATCGTCTCACCCGTGAGGGGAGTACGAAGAATTGACGATAGGCTCTAATGACACCCCCGCAAGGGCAGTTCCAACACTTCCAGACGGACTGGTATGTTCAATGAAAATACTGGTGGCACCGACGGGAATCGAACTGGCGACAGGGCCCAGATGGTAGGACTTGACCACTGGGCTATCACGGTGTCCAATGATAATAATAATAGTAATAATAATAATAATAATAATAATAATAATAATAATAATAATAATGATAATGATAATAAAATTTAAACAAAGTGATTACAATGCAAGATGGTGTGTGGCTGGTGTTGGTTTTGTTGTTGTTGTTGTAAATTTAATTACAGTAATTAAAACAATGGTATGGTGCATAGATAACGGCCTTTAAAGTTGTTGTTGTTGTTGTTGTTGTTGTTGTTCAATTTAATTATAAGATTTAAACAAAATGATTAAAATGCAAGATGGTGTGTTGTTGTTGTTGTTCAATATAATAATAATAATACTAATAATAATAATAATAATAATAATAATAATAATAATAGTAATAATAATAATAATAATAATAATAAAATTTGAACAAAGTGATTTAAATGCAAGATGGTGTGTGGCTACGGCCTTCACTCGCCACTTTCATACCCGGCCGACGGGACGCCAGAGCCTGCTAAAAACTATAGTTCTCTAGTGCTCAGAAACAAAAAATAAAGAAAGAAGGAAGGGAGCAAAAGAGTGTGCCTTATAGTCGAACAACAACAAGAGAGGGAGAAGAGGAAAGTCAGTGAGGGATGCAGACTAGATCCTTCAGAACTAGCCTACCTAGAGGAGGAAGAGGAAGAGAGAAGGATATGAGGGGGGGAGGAGAGACTCGCCGTGGCCATGAGAAAACAGTTCGAGCAACAGGGTAGATGCTCGTGATTCTAAGTCTTAGTATGAGGTTAGCAAACACCAGAATTTAGTCACAAGCGCTGGAGGCCGGAAGAGAGAGCTGTCTACAAGACCTTCAGAGCCAGAACTAGAGATGCAAAGGCGAGATGCAAAGGAACATAGCCTAGCATTCGCACAAGTGGTGGACGCCCGCCCCATGATCATGTTGTTGTTGTTGTTGTTGTTGTTGTTGTTTTTGTCGTGCAATTTAACTAATAATGTTAACTAAACCAGTTCCAAGATGGTGTGGCTAACGGCTCATATACGTCACTTTCTGTTGTTGTTGTTGTTGTTGTTGTTGTTAATTAAATTAATTAAACCGATGACATGATGGTGCATGGCTAACGGCCTTGTTGCTGTTGTTGTTGTTGTTGTTGTTGTTGTTGTTGTTGTTGTTGTTGTTAACTTTAATTAAAATTAAACCAATGTCATGATGGTGCATGGCTAACGTCCTTCGAGCGCCACTTAAAGACAAGTAATAAATGTCTAATCATCCCCAGCCGACTCGGGACGCCAGAGCATGCTCAATGTACTATAGGACTCTTAGAGCTCAGAAACAAGAAATAAAGGAAGAGGAAAAGGAGCAGAAGAGCATGCACTATAGTAAAACAACAACAAAGGAGGGCGAAGATGAAAGACAGTGAAGAGAGCAGACAAGCCGTGGCAGTTGAGCCAGTCGCCGCCCGCCCGCTTGCTGAGGAAGCGGGTAGATGATACATCCACCCAGTGATGGGATAAACCCAAAGCGGATGTTGGCTGGGTCGAGTTGCCTGCACTTGCTGAGCGCCAGTCTGAGCCCACCTGCAGTGAGTGGGTTATCAAGCAGAGTGCACCAATTAATGTATGTTCGTACCACGTCTGCTGGAGATCCTGCAACAACAAAGTCGTCGACCACAGCTGCACTCGTGGCATCACCCGCTCTGACCTGCTCATAGATAGGTTTAACAGATAGGGAGTAAAATATACTGGCTAAGACACAGCCCTGTTTGACACCACAAGCAGGTATGAGCCATGCAAGGACTCGACCATTCTTACGCACATATAGCAAGCTAGGTGAGTCATAAGTCTGGAAGATTAGCCGCCAGATAGCTGTGTCGTAGGTCGAAGGCCTTCACAAATCAAATGACATCACATCATC
>WBZZ01005846.1:160000-167500 GCA_019918135.1 Paulinella micropora | reverse complement strand
GGCACAGGACATGGGCGTCGGTATCACTGGCTATCTATCTGTATATGCAAGATACCCTGCTCATCTGCAGCGCAATCCAGAGCTTCGCACAGCAACGCCAGCTGCCGTCCGTCGCACAGACTTGACTCTTTCTTGGTGTGAGGGGTGGCGGTGGTCTCGTGGTGGGGACGGCCGCAAGTGGAAGGCACCAGCGACACACAGGCAACCGCGCACAGCTCTTGCCTCCCCGATGCATTGATTGATTGCCTGGTAGATATTTTTGGTGTATCAGCTCTGCATATCCGAAGACATAGGCATTCATTCCACCCCGCCACCAGTTGGTGGTTGGGCAGCGGGCTGGAGATTGGCACTAGGCCCCATTGCCTGATAGATAGATAGATAGATAGATAGATAGATAGATAGATAGATAGATAGATAGATAGATAGATAGATAGATAGATAGATAGATAGATAGATGCTTGAATGGCTGATTGATTCGCTGAATAATCATTGATTGATAGCTTGATTGCCGAGTGCTGGATGTGGTGCAGGGCGTGAACACGGACAGTGCGTTGCCGCTGCTGTTTCAAGTGGCTCAGCAGACTGGCCTGCAACTCGCTTTCCACCTCGAGCCCTACCCAGGTCGCACCCCTACACTCAGGGCAGACGTAACCATCGGTCAAAAGCTGATTGAGTGAGTATGTGTTGTGCGTTTGTGTATGTTCTTGTTGTTGGTGGGGTTACTCTGCAGGGCGAACTGTGGAGACAGTGCGGCTGGACGTGCTGGACCTGCTGCAGCGCTTCTCCGACCAGCCCAGCCTGTCCGTCCACTCTCCTCCTTCCTCCTTTTCTCCCTTACTTGTCTTGCCATCTTGTTTTTCTCCTTACTCTTTGCTCATCCTACTTGGTTTTCCTCTTTGCTCTGCCTTTTCCCCTGGTCTTTCTGCATGTGGACCCCACCTCGCCCTGCCCTTTTGGGCTGTCCTAATCCTTCACAAAGCCAGTCCTGATACTTGCCTACTGCTCACGTCCCACGCGCCGTCGTCGAGGCCTGCCAAATGGCTTGCGTGTGCAGGTATCGACGCGATGGCTGCCCGGTCTTCTACGTTTACGACAGGCAACAGATTGACCCTGCTTCAGTGCAAGCGAGCAAGCGAGAGAGAGAGAGAGAGGGGGGGGGGGGCAAGGGAGGGAGGGAAGGATATATATATATATATACATAGAGAGAGAGAGAGAGAGAGGGAGGGAGGGAGGGAGGGAGGACACACATGACCGACGCCTGCTGCTGGTTGCTTTGCGTGTTTTGCAGCTACCACATTGCTGCGGAGCAGTGGGCCAGACTGCTGACGAGCGACGGCGACCTGTCCATCCGCGCCAACGCGTCTGCCGCGCCTGCTGCGCCGTGCACGGGCATCTTCTTGGCGCTCTGGCTGAACCAGCAAGACGGCGATCAGATCCTGCAGGGCGGCTTCGACGGCGCGTAAGCTCGCTAGCCCCTCTGCGTGCGCCGCTTCACCAGCTTTGCCTGCGACTTGGTGGTGTGCTGTGCAGCTACAGCTACTTTGCGGCGCAGGATTTTTCCTTCGGCTCCTCTCCTCGCAACTGGCGCGGCATGTCCCTGTGGGCCCAGCAGCATCACAAGCTCTTCGTGCCCTCCGTCGGTTCGCTGCCGCCTTGTCTGCTGATCTTTCCTTGTACATACCCCACCTGGTTGTAGGTTGGTGCGTGCAGATTATGAGGTATGCGTAATATCTTCAATGATCACATGTTTCCTCATGCCGCCATTCGCATGTGTTGGTTTGTCTAGCATGTGCGGTTGTGGCCTGTGGTCAGGCCCTGGCTATATGGACAGCAGCATCCGGCCTTGGAACGCACACAACACGCGCCCGCGAGCAGACGGTAGGCCGCGACGCACACAAGCCAGACACATCATTGCCTCAGTCCATCCAACGCACACGATTGATGCTCGGGCCTCGCAAATCAGAAAGACACCAAGAGGGGCATCCACAGACGTGCATGTGTATTTATACATCAAGTACATTTACAAGCAATACGCTTTTACAAATGATTGCTTGGTGATCCACACTCGAAAAATGCCCTCTTAAATTTGATGACATTGTGAGAAACACGGAAAACTAGTTCCCGCAAGCTATGGATTGAACATTACTCTGGGTCTGTAGATGTGTGTATGTTCGCCTGCTTGCTTCAGGTCAATATTACGATGACATGTGGAGGGAGGCACTGGACGCTGGCCCCTCTTTTGTGTCCTTGACTAGGTCCTCATCTAATACCGCTAGCTAGATGTTTTGTCTGCTTTTAAAGGCTTATTTGGTGTTCACTGCTTTATGCTGCAGGTACAGACAGACAGTCAACGTGATTGTGCGTATTCATGAGTTGCATGCGAGCGAACATGATACATATTCCGTGTATGTGTGGATTTAGAAGTAAGTAAGGACTGTCTGCATAGCTGTGCATGTGTGTGTGGGCTATGTGTGTGTGTATATATATGCGTGTGTGTGTGTGTGGACGCGGCAGCTACAACGAGTGGGGCGAGGGCACGCAGCTGGAGCCCGCGGTCGCCAAGGCCGTGCCGATGCGGCTCGCCAGTGCTGCAGAGGGCGAGAAGGAGGAGACAGACTTGGCTTTGCTGCGCCCAGAGAGCGCAGACAGGCCGGAGCACGTCTACCAGGACTACGGGCAGGATCCCTTTCTGTACGTGAAGAAGACCAACGAGTGGGTGATGCGCCTGCAGGCTAGCAATGCACAGCACGCGTCTGACAGCACTCCTACAGATACACACTCCAAGGAAGAATTGTAGCAGTCGCCGGGAGTATCATCCGATTCAATATTGTATAATATTACTGTACTATTTGTATTAATAGCCGGGCCCACTTAGAGGTCACTGACAGGTTGTAATCATTTTGCATGGTTGCCGCACAATGTTGCCACTGACGCACTTCATCCTGTAACTTAAAGTAGTTAGAGACTAAGTGCGCCGAAACGATAAAACATGGAATGATTCAATGTTACGATGTAAGCTTACTATCCCATACTGACGAGTGTTAAATTGTTAACGGAGGCTACGTTCACAGTGATGGGAAAAAAAAACCTTATTGAAAGTTTCAGATTTTGTTTGGATTTGGGATGTTGGTCGGAAGAGTTTCGATAATTTAGTTTATATTAATATTTTTTTCAAATTAACTGCTCATTTGTTCCACTTAACGACTTTTAATACAATCATAAAGAACGCTTGCTCATCGTAGAGAAGAGGAAGCAATCATTTCGCCGCCCTGCCGTCTGGCCACTTCCAGTGCACAAACATCTTAGAAGATATGCCCTCAAGTTCGGAACCTGCGGGTAATAGAACATGACAATCTCTCCTGGCTTATAAGTTATCATAGACAAGTCCTGCTCTAAGTGTTCTTTACTCAGCATGCGGGCCTGTTCCGCCAGCCTCGCCTGCCTCACCGCTTGCATCATTAGCCTTCATAGAGACACGCATACGGACCCCCCAGAGCTCATCCTCATCTATCATGATAAGCCCAGGCCTATCCTGATACACCAAGTGCTGAGGCATCACCTGCTCCTGCCCAAACATCACCTGATACGGGGACCTACATTCCGCCCCCGCCCCCAGGGCCTTCGACTGCATCGCATTCAACGCGAATACAAAGCTCGGGACCACCTCCTTCCACAAAAGCTGACTCTTCTTGCACTGAGTAGGCCCTCAGAGCCGACTTGGGCGGTCTATGCATCCGCTCAATCTTGCCGCATTTGCCCTCGGGTTGTATGGCGTCACGTACTGAAAGTGAATCCAGTTAAACTTAGCGAGCCTTTCGATAAGCTCGTTGTCAAAGGCCGGCCCCTTATCCGAGCAGATCGTCTTGGGGATACCTATCACACAAAGGACTCGATCGATCAGCTCCCTGGCTGTCGCCGTCTCCGCCGTTGTGTCGGGCACCGGGATCGCCCAGATGTAATTGCTGGCCCTGTCAATGACCGTCAGCAAGAACTTATCCTTCCCCTGCCCTACTGGCCTTGGTAAAGGCCACACGCGGTCTATATGCAGGAACTCAAAGAGCCTGACTTCCAGCAACGTAAATTTACCTACTGCCGTGGATTTTCCCATCCACCGGGAGCCTCTTGTTCATCTGACAGGTCGTACAGCCCTTGACCCTCTCCTTACTAGTAATAAACCGATCCATCCCTTCCCACCAGAACCTCCTCTTCATAATCCACTGAGTCACACGGCCAAAAAATCACACCTCGCGGTGAGGAAGTCCAGATTGCTTACAACTTCCTGTCCAATCTGATCGAGGACATTGTTCATGACCGTGCGAGAATGTACCTAGCCGGGGCAGCTTTTGACTGGGATTCGAAAGAAGACATGACACAAAGACTTGTTGCCTTCGATCTAAAGGTCGAGCCTAACTGTCATGAATGATGTGTTGCCGAAGTTTGCCCAAAACGTGGATCGGTGTCGTCGACTCACTGTTTTGGACTGGCTTGTGACTGTTCGTGCATCAATTGTGTTAGACTACCTTAATAAACCGGAGTGAAAACTAAACAGCTAGTGCTATTGTCTGCAGTATAAACTTTATTAGAAGAACGCACCAAGACAAAGAGCGGGAACGTGTTATTCATTTGAACCTTGCCTTTATACTCAGTCCTAATGCTCCCTTTTGCAATTCTGAACTTCTGTGGGGCCCTCACAAGTTTGACGAATGTGGTTTTGTCGGGGGACTGTGTTTCACTCGCACCACCATCATCTACCAGCTAGCTCCTGTCTGAGGTAGTTTGGGGTTCCTTTTGCTCTTAGTTGCCCCTACCAAATTGATAGTGATATGGTCAGACTTGGAGCTTCCGGAACCGTATAGCTTACGCAACTTACCCTGAGAGACATGACCTTGAGCAAGTTGCTCTATAACCTTTAAGAACTCTTCAAGGTTAGGTCTCTGATCAGGGAGTAAAGCTTGCCAGGTATTTTGATGGTACCTTTTAAAAGGTTGCATGTGTTTGAGCTTCCTCATGATCATATCGGTCTTCATGATCTCAGGAATCACACCCATCAACTTTTCCTGCTTCTTCAAAAGGGTAGTGTAGTTAGCTAGCCAAGCACTCACCTCACTGGGTTCCTTTGGGTAAGAATGATAGACTGCTTCTTGGTCCTCTTCAAACTTTATGAGGTCAAGCCCTCCATAATGTTTCTTGAGGGCCAAGAAGCAGGCTACCCCATCGGTCCCCCCCTGTCTCAATATTAATAGTCATCACTTTCCTATCATGAGCGCAAGATTGAAGTAAGAAAGCATAGACTTGCTTTCTTTTCTTTTTTCTGTTGCTCATAATACTGATCACTGAATCTTAATGCAAATAGCGGCTTGGGCTTGTTCCTCCCAGTCGCCATCGGCATCTCAGATTTTTGTTCAGTAGGTATGATGGTTAGCGGTTCAGCAGATGCATCTCTATCCTCCTTCTTCTTAACCTTAGCTTCTGCTTCTTCTTGTTCGCCTGTTCCTTCTTCTTCCTCTCCTTTAGGTGATTTAAAGGGTGCGTTGATAGGGGAGTCAGGAGGAATATAAGCAGATAGCGGTTTAGCTAAGGTATGAGTCTGGAAACCAGATATCAATGATAGGATTTCTGGGTGCGTGACACCTATTATAGATATAAAGGTGTATTCCCACAGCTCCCATTCTTTCCCATGATCGTACTTAGGCGTTTCCAGCCTCATTTTGACTAGGTCAGAGTTATGAGATGCCATATTAACGTTTCAAAGGGCGGAAGGTAGGAGAAAACCTCGACTACCAGATTTGCTCTCACTATTTCTAGTGAAGCTAGATTAGTAAGTGTTTGTTCGTAATGAACAGTTCGATTAAAATTAGGTGGCAGCCTTCCGCACGTTCCACCCCAGGTGTTTGTTGGCAGCCTTCCGCACGTTCCAACAGTTCACCTGATTTGGTGACAGCCTTCCGCACGTCACCAGTTCGTTTGTTCTGTGGTAGCCTTCCACACACCACGAAAAACGCTGAAAAAAAGAACATGTGAATAAAGTTTATCAGACTTTACGTTCACGCTTCAAGGCTTCATAACCTGTTAGACTACCTTAATAAACCGGAGTCAAAACTAAACAGCTAGTGCTATCTTCTGCCAGTATAAATTTATTAGAAGAACGCACCAAGACAAAGAGCGGGAACGTGTTAGGCCGGACATACGTAATGGCTCTAACGACACACATTACATATGCCGGCCCGTACTGTCTAACATAATTAATATATTGTATTAATAGGTCTAACAAATTGAACTCGTTGACGATCCAGACGAAAACGTTGATTTGGCATGTGCGGAGTCAGGTGTGACAAGTCTTAGTAGTGCATCGTCCTCCATGTCATCTGGGGATCAACCGCCGGACTCCGGGATGGCAAGGCACATTCATCTCAGAACCGCATTTTGCCTCGCCCTCGCCGAAGACGTCGCCGAGGTGAGGCACCTGCTTCTGACCGGCGGCAAGGACACTGACGGAATGGCACAGAGGCCGAGAAGATGGAGAGTCACTTCAGATAGTTCTGACAGTGATGCAGTGTCCCAATTTTCAGAATCAGCATCTACTGTCGCCTCCTGAGTCAATGCAGCGGCTGAGTCTTGAAGTTGAGGCCTCCTGAGCGCAGAGCTGCACGTGGCGCCCGAGCGTTCACATGGCAGCGGCTCAGTTCGGTTTGCCCAGGCTGAGGATATTCGGTCGGGGGCTTTTTCTTCCTCGCAGCAGAACCGTGACAATGTAGTGCACGTCATCTGTTTTTTAGTTTACATCGACAGATTTGATGATGGTTGTTCCGGTCTTCTGTTTGGATTTAGGGCTTTCGGGCCTTTGATTTCATTCAAGTGTCATTGTTCCTAACCGGCATGGTCACGTGAATCACTACGAGTTTGTGTAATCATTAAACTTCAAAAATAGCAGTGACATATTAATATTTTTGTTTCATGGAACTTGATGATTCATGTTTCGGATTTTTGAGTTTTTCCTATTGAAAGGATTCGCTTTCAACTGGTAAAGCACCTCGGGCACCGGTTGGCTTCTATAACTTGACAGGTTTCAAAGCTGCACTTCTTCAATCCGCCTCGACTCACCAGTTGAGAGTCCTGCACTGGCCAAACAATCCCGGCCTGTCATTCGTTTCGTCCCTTCATTTCTTTTTTCAAGTCGTCGTTTGTTTTCAGGTTTTTTTTTCAGCACGAGTTGAAACCAGTAAAATATGTCATATTTTCGTCGTGTTAAGATTGGCCTATTTTTATTAATTACAAAAATCATATTTTATCCCTCCGGGGGGGGGGGTATTATAAATGAAGCCGTACGTTGGTAGGTCCAAGAGCATTACATAATTGATATTTCACCTCACTTCCAACGGGGGTAAATGAAGCAGTACGTTTGCAGGTCCAAGCTGAAGTTGAAAACTTGAACAGTGGCAGGACACTGAGTTACACTTCAAGTTCAAGTCAAGTTTCTTGCCATCGGCATGAATTATGACG